>JAODAL010077195.1:0-13355 GCA_025379985.1 Phyllomedusa bahiana | reverse complement strand
TGAGGGCCCCCCCGTACCTTATGTAAGGGGTTTGGGCCCGGAGAGTCCATGATTCGGGTCTTGACCTCCATCTTTTCTACATTTTTTAGCAAATTCATTTTGAACTGGAGTCAATTCAGAAGAATCTGGACAAGGTGAGCGAGAAGACCCGGAAGATCCTGACCCAGCCCGACCTTGGCGCGTCCGCACCCGTCCTGAGATCTGAGCATGAAATAACCCTGCACAAAATGGACCAAGTCTACAGCCTTTCCTCCATCTATCTGGAAAAGTAAGTGCCCCCCCCCCCAGTGGATCGGAGCTCCCGCGCCCTCCAATAGGGATCTGACAGGAGAACTCGATATTTTCCAGATTAAAGACAATAAACCTGGTGATCAGAAACACACATGGGGCTGAGGAGGTGGTGAAGACCTACGAGGATCAGCTGAAGGAGGTGCAGACTGTGCCGGCTGACCTGAAGGAGCTAGAGAACAGCAAGACCGACCTGAAGGTACGGGGGCAGCAAGGTCCCTGATGGCTGCAGATGTTGTGGGCTGCCTGGTGTGGGGGGGACAGTGCATACAGCATAAGAGGGCATGGGTGTGATTATGCAGGGTTGGTTGGTGTGTGGGTGCAGTGTTGGAAGGTGTGAGGCTGCAGTGTTGGAAGGTGTGAGGCTGCAGTGTAGGGTGGCGTGAGGGTGCAGTATAGGATGGTGTGAGGGTGCAGTGTAGGATGGTGAGAGGCTGCAGGGTTGGATGGTGCGAGGCTGCAGGGTTGGAAGGTGCGAGGCTGCAGGGTTGGAAGGTGCGAGGCTGCAGTGTAGGATGGTGTGCGGGTGCAGTGTAGGATGGTGTGCGGGTGCAGTGTAGGATGGTGTGCGGGTGCAGTGTAGGATGGTGTGCGGGTGCAGTGTAGGATGGTGTGAGGGTGCAGTGTAGGATGGTGTGCGGGTGCAGTGTAGGATGGTGTGAGGGTGCAGTGTAGGATGGTGTGAGGGTGCAGTGTAGGATGGTGTGCGGGTGCAGTGTAGGGTGGTGTGAGGGTGCAGTGTAGGATGGTGTGAGGGTGCAGTGTAGGATGGTGTGCGGGTGCAGTGTAGGGTGGTGTGCGGGTGCAGTGTAGGGTGGTGTGCGGGTGCAGTGTAGGATGGTGTGCGGGTGCAGTGTAGGATGGTGTGAGGGGGGCAGTGTAGGATGGTGTGAGGGTGCGTGTAGGAGGGTGTTAGGGTGCATCTCCTCCCGGTGCTCCTGTTGTTGCAGAGGATGCGGGGGCAGGTGGGGTTTTGCAGTGCAGGAGGGCGTGCGGGTGCAGTGTAGGATGGTGTGCGGGTGATTTGTAGGAATGGTGTGAGGGGGCATGTAGGATGGCGTGGGAGGGTGAAAGTGTGGGAAATGGCGTGCGGGTGCAGTGTAGGATGGTGTGTGGGTGCAGTGTAGGATGGTGTGCGGGTGCAGTGTAGGGATGGTTGGGGCGGGTGCAGTGTGGGATGGTGTGCGGTGCAGTGTAGGATGGTGTGGGGTGCAGTGTTTAGGATGGTTGTGCGGTGCAGTGTAGGATGGCGTGAGGGGGCAGTGTAGGATGGTGTGAGGGTGCAGTGTAGGATGGCGTGCGGGTGCAGTGTAGGATGGCGTGCGGGTGCAGTGTAGGATGGTGTGCGGGTGCAGTGTAGGATGGTGTGCGGGTGCAGTGTAGGATGGTGTGAGGGTGCAGTGTAGGATGGCGTGCGGGTGCAGTGTAGGATGGCGTGAGGGTGCAGTGTAGGATGGTGCGAGGCTGCAGGGTTGGATGGTGTGAGGCTGCAGTGTAGGATGGTGTGCGGGTGCAGTGTAGGATGGTGTGCGGGTGCAGTGTAGGATGGTGAGAGGCTGCAGGGTTGGATGGTGCGAGGCTGCAGTGTAGGATGGTGCGAGGCTGCAGCTTTGGATGGTGCGAGGCTGCAGTGTTGGATGGTGCGAGGCTGCAGTGTTGGATGGTGCGAGGCTGCAGTATAGGATGGTGCGAGGCTGCAGTGTAGGATGGTGCGAGGCTGCAGCTTTGGATGGTGCGAGGCTGCAGGGTTGGATGGTGCGAGGCTGCAGTATAGGATGGTGCGAGGCTGCAGGGTTGGAAGGTGCGAGGCTGCAGTGTAGGATGGTGTGCGGGTGCAGTGTAGGATGGTGTTAGGGTGCAGTCTCCTCACCGGTGCTCCTGTGTGTTGCAGAGGATGCGGGGGCGGGTGGAGGGTGCAGTGTAGGATGGTGTGCGGGTGCAGTGTAGGATGGTGTGAGGGTGCAGTGTAGGATGGTGTGCGGGTGCAGTGTAGGATGGTGTGCGGGTGCAGTGTAGGATGGTGTGAGGGTGCAGTGTAGGATGGTGTGAGGGTGCAGTGTAGGATGGCGTGCGGGTGCAGTGTAGGATGGCGTGCGGGTGCAGTGTAGGATGGTGTGAGGGTGCAGTGTAGGATGGTGTGAGGGTGCAGTGTAGGATGGTGTGCGGGTGCAGTGTAGGATGGTGTGCGGGTGCAGTGTAGGATGGTGAGAGGCTGCAGGGTTGGATGGTGCGAGGCTGCAGCTTTGGATGGTGCGAGGCTGCAGTGTTGGATGGTGCGAGGCTGCAGTGTTGGATGGTGCGAGGCTGCAGCGTTGGATGGTGCGAGGCTGCAGGGTTGGATGGTGCGAGGCTGCAGTTTAGGATGGTGCGAGGCTGCAGCGTTGGATGGTGCGAGGCTGCAGCGTTGGATGGTGCGAGGCTGCAGCGTTGGATGGTGCGAGGCTGCAGTATAGGATGGTGCGAGGCTGCAGCGTTGGATGGTGCGAGGCTGCAGCTTTGGATGGTGCGAGGCAGCAGGGTTGGATGGTGCGAGGCTGCAGGGTTGGATGGTGCGAGGCTGCAGTGTAGGATGGTGTGCGGGTGCAGTGTAGGATGGTGCGAGGCTGCAGGGTTGGAAGGTGCGAGGCTGCAGTGTAGGATGGTGCGAGGCTGCAGGGTTGGATGGTGCGAGGCTGCAGCGTTGGATGGTGCGAGGCTGCAGGGTTGGACGGTGCGAGGCTGCAGGGTTGGACGGTGCGAGGCTGCAGTGTTGGAAGGTGCGAGGCTTGCGGGGTTTGGATGGTGCGAGGCTGGAGTTTTGGATGGTGCGAGGCTTGCAGGGTTGGATGGTGCGAGGCTGCAGGGTTGGAAGGTGCGAGGCTGCAGTATAGGATCTTGCGAGGAAGCAGGGTTGCATGGTGCGAGGCTGAAGTGTAGGACGGTGCGAGGCTGCAGTGTTGGATGGTGCGAGGCTGCAGTGTTGGATGGTGCGAGGCTGCAGGGTTGGATGGTGCTAGGCTGCAGGGTTGGAAGGTGCGAGGCTGCAGTATAGGATGGTGCGAGGCTGCAGGGTTGGATGGTGCGAGGCTGCAGGGTTGGAAGGTGCGAGGGTGCAGTGTAGGATGGTGAGAGGCTGCAGGGTTGGAAGGTGCGAGGGTGCAGTGTAGGACGGTGCGAGGCTGCAGGGTTGGTTGGTGCGAGGCTGCAGTGTTGGTAGGTGCGAGGCTGCAGTGTAGGATGGTGCGAGGCTGCAGCGTTTTTATGGTGCGAGGCTGCAGTGTTGGATGGTGCGAGGCTGCAGGGTTGGATGGTGCGAGGCTGCAGGGTTGGAAGGTGCGAGGCTGCAGCGTTGGATGGTGCGAGGCTGCAGGGTTGGATGGTGCGAGGCTGCAGTGTAGGATGGTGCGAGGGTGCAGTGTTGGATGGTGCGAGGCTGCAGTGTTGGATGGTGCGAGGCTGCAGGGTTGGATGGTGCGAGGCTGCAGGGTTGGATGGTGGGAGGCTGCAGTGTAGGATGGTGCGAGGCTGCAGGGTTGGAAGGTGAGAGGCTGCAGGGTTGGAAGGTGCGTGGGTGCAGTGTAGGATGGTGCGAGGCTGCAGGGTTGGAAGGGGCGAGGGTGCAGTGTAGGATGGCGCGAGGGTGCAGGGTTGGATGGTGCGAGGCTGCATGGTTGGTTGGTGCGTGGCTGCAGGGTTGGCTTGTGCGTGGCTGCAGCGTTTTTATGGTGCGAGGCTGCAGGGTTGGATGGTGCAAGGCTGCAGCGTTTTTATGGTGCGAGGCTGCAGGGTTGGATGGTGCGAGGGTGCAGTGTAGGAAGGTGCGAGGCTGCAGTGTTGGACGGTGCGAGGCTGCAGGGTTGGATGGTGCGAGGCTGCAGGGTTGGATGGTGCGAGGCTGCAGTGGTGGCAGGTGAGAGGCTGCAGTGGTGGATGGTGCGAGGATGCAGGGTTGGATGGTGCGAGGCTGCAGGGTTGGAAGGTGCGAGGCTGCAGGGTTGGATGGTGCGAGGGTGCAGTGTTGGAAGGTGCGAGGCTGCAGGGTTGGTCGGTGCGAGGCTGCAGGGTTGGATGGTGCGAGGCTGCAGGGTTGGATGGTGCGAGGCTGCAGGGTTGGATGGTGCGAGGCTGCAGGGTTGGAAGGTGCGAGGCTGCAGGGTTGGACGGTGCGAGGGTGCAGTGTAGGATGGTGTGCGGGTGCAGTGTAGGATGGTGTGAGGGTGCAGTGTAGGATGGTGCGAGGCTGCAGTGTTGGAAGGTGCGAGGCTGCAGCGTTGGATGGTGCGAGGCTGCAGCGTTGGATTGTGTGAGGCTGCAGTGTTGGATGGTGCGAGGCTGCAGTGTTGGATGGTGCGAAGCTGCAGGGTTGGATGGTGCTAGGCTGCAGGGTTGGAAGGTGCGAGGCTGCAGTATAGGATGGAGAGAGGCTGCAGGGTTTGGAAGGGGGGAGCTGCGGGGTGTGAAGTGCGGGGGTGCAGGGGTTGGGGAAGGTCAGGGTTGGAAAAGGGCCAGTTTAATGAATGGCGGGGGGTCAGTGAGATGGCGGGGGTGGTTTAGGTGGGGGGCTGCAGTGTAATGGCGTGGGGTCATTGTAGGAGGGCGTGGGGGTCAGTGTGGAAGGGTGCGGTGCAGTGGGGGACGGGGTCAGGTAGGATGGCGTGGGGTGCAGTGTAGGAGGGCGTGGGGTGCATGTAGAGGGCGTCGGGTGCAGGGGGAGGAGGCGTGGGGTGCAGTGTAGGATGGCGTGGGGGTGCAGTGTGGGAAAGGCGTGGGGTGCAGTTAGGAAGGCGTGCGGGTCAGTGAGGATGGCGTGCGGGGCAGTGTAGGAGGGCGTGGGGTGCATTGTAGGATGGCGGGGTGCAGTGAAGGATGGGGTGGGGTGCAGGTGGTGGCGGGGTCGTGTAGGTTGGGGCGGGTGCCAGTGTGGGTGGTGGAGGTGCAGTGTAGGGGGGGGTGGTGGTTGCGGGTACAAGGGTGGGGGGGTGGGGGGGGGGGGGGGGGGGGGGGGGGGGGGGGGGAGGGGGGGAGAGGGAGGGGAGGGGGGGGGGGGGCCCCAGGGGGGTCGGGGGGGAGGGGCAGAGGGGGGGCGGGGGGGGTGGGGGGGTGCATTTGGGGATGGGTGCGGGTGCAGGTAGAGGGGGGGGTGCGGGAAGGATGGGGGGGGTGCAGGGGGGTGGGTTTTGCGGGTGCAGTGGGGGTGGGTGAGGGTGCAGTTGGATGGGGGGGGTGCGGGTTGGGAAAGGTTTGGCGGGTGCAGTGAGGATTGTTGGGTGCAGTGTGGGAGGTGGGGTGCAGGAGGAGGGGCGTGGGTGCAGTTGAGGGGTTTGGGTGCAGTGTAAAAAATGGGGCGGGTGCAGTGTGGAGGGGTGGGGGTGCAGTTGGATGGGGAGGGGCATGTGGAGGGGGGGGTGCAGGGTGGATCGGGGGGGGTTTTAGTGGTGGGGGGGGGGGGGGGGTGGATGGTGCGAGGTGCAGGGTGGATGGTGCGAGGCTGCAGGGTTGGATGGTGCGAGGCTGCTAGGGTTGGATGGTGCGAGGGCTGCAGGGTTGGATGGTGCGAGGCTGCAGGTTGGAAGGTGCGTGGCTGCAGGGTTGGACGTGCGAGGCTGCTGGGTTTGGATGGTGCGAAGGCTGCAGTGTTGGATGGTGCGAGGCTGCAGGGTTGGATGGTGCGAGGCTGCAGTGTAGGATGGTGCGGGCGCAGTGTTGGATGGTGGCGAGAGCTGCAGGGTTGGATGGTGCGAGGCTGCAGGTAGGATGTGCGGAGGCTGCAGTGTGTTGGATGGTGCGCGGGTGCAGTGTAGGATGGTGTGAGGCTGCAGTGTTGGATGGTGCGAGGGTGCAGTGTAGGATGGTGCGAGGGTGCAGTGTAGGATGGTGCGAGGGTGCAGTGTAGGATGGTGCGAGGGTGCAGTGCAGGATGGTGCGAGGCTGCAGGGTTGGAAGGAGCGACGCTGCAGTGTAGGACGGTGCGAGGTTGCAGTGTTGGACGGTGCGCGGCTGCAGCGTTGGACGGTGCGAGGCTGCAGGGTTGGACGGTGCGAGGCTGCAGGGTTGGAAGGTGCGAGGCTGCAGGGTTGGAAGGTGCGAGGCTGCAGGGTTGGACGGAGAGAGGCTGCAGTGTCGGATGGTGCGAGGCTGCAGCGTTGGAAGGTGTGAGGCTGCAGCGTAGGATGGTGTGCGGCTGCAGTGTTGGATGGTGTGAGGGTGCAGTGTAGGATGGTGCGAGGCTGCAGCGTTGGAAGGTGTGAGGCTGCAGTGTAGGATGGTGTGCGGCTGCAGTGTTGGATGGTGCGAGGCTGCAGTGTTGGATGGTGCGAGGTGCAGGGTTGTATGGTGTGAGGGTGCAGTGTAGGATGGTGCGAGGCTGCAGTGTAGGATGGTGTGAGGGTGCAGTGTAGGGTGGTGCGAGGCTGCAGGGTTGGATGGTGCGAGGCTGCAGTATAGGATGGTGCGAGGCTGCAGTGTAGGATGGTGCGAGGCTGCAGCTTTGGATGGATGCGGGCTGCAGGGTAGGATGGTGCGAGGCTGCAAGTGTTGGATGGTGCCGAGGCTGCAAGTGGTAGGATGGTGCGAGGCTGCAGTGTAGGATGGTGTGAGGCTGCAGGTTGGATGGTGCGAGGCTGCAGCGTTGGATGGTGCGAGGCTGCAGTGTTGGATGGTGCGAGGGTGCAGTGTTGGATGGTGCGAGGCTGCAGGGTTGTATGGTGCGAGGCTGCAGTGTAGGATGGTGCGAGGCTGCAGTGTTGGATGGTGCGAGGCTGCAGCGTTGGATGGTGCGGGCTGCAGCGTTGGATGGTGCGAGGTGCAGAATAGGATGGTGAGAGGCTGCAGCGTTGGATGGTGCGAGGGGCAGTGTAGGATGGTGCGAGGCTGCAGTGTTGGAAGGTGTGAGGCTGCAGTGGTAGGTATGGTGCGAGGGCTGGCAGTGTAGGTGGTGCGAGGCTGCATGTAGGATGTGCGAGGGCTGCGTGTAGGATGGTGCGGAGGCTGCAGTTGTAGGATGGTGCGGGGCTGCAGTGTGTGGATGGTGCGAGCGGCTGCAGCGATGGGGTGCGAGGCCTGCAGCGTTGGATGGTGCGAGGCTGCAGTATAGGATGGCGCGAGGCTGCAGCGTTGGATGGTGCGAGGCTGCAGTGTAGGATGGTGCGAGGCTGCAGTGTTGGATGGTGCGAGGGTGCAGGGTAGGATGGTGCGAGGCTGCAGTGTAGGATGGTGTGAGGGTGCAGTGTAGGATGGTGAGCGGGTGCAGTGTAGGCTGGTGTGAGGGTGTAGTGTAGGATGGTGTGAGGGTGCAGTGTAGGATGGCGTGCGGGTGCAGTGTAGGATGGTGTGAGGCTGCAGTGTTGGATGGTGCGAGGCTGCAGGGTAGGATGGTGCGAGGCTGCAGTGTTGGACGGTGTGAGGTTGCAGTGGAGGAGGGTGTGAGGGTGCAGTGTAGGATGGTGTGAGGCTGCAGTGTTGGATGGTGCGAGGCTGCAGTGTTGGATGGTGCGAGGCTGCAGGGTTGGATGGTGCGAGGCTGCAGGGTTGGATGGTGCGAGGCTGCAGTGTAGGACGGTGCGAGGCTGCAGGGTTGGATGGTGCGAGGCTGCAGCGTTGGATGGTGCGAGGCTGCAGGGTTGGACGGTGCGAGGCTGCAGGGTTGGATGGTGAGAGGCTGCAGCGTTGGATGGTGCGAGGCTGCAGTATAGGATGGTGCGAGGGTGCAGTGTTGGATGGTGCGAGGGTGCAGTGTAGGATGGTGCGAGGCTGCAGGGTTGGATGGTGCGAGGCTGCAGGGTTGGAAGGTGCGAGGGTGCAGTGTAGGATGGTGCGAGGCTGCAGGGTTGGATGGAGAGAGGGTGCAGTGTTGGAAGGTGCGCGGGTGCAGTGTAGGATGGCGTGCGGCTGCAGGGTTGGACGGTGCGAGGCTGCAGGGTTGGAAGGAGCGAGGGTGCAGTGTAGGATGGTGCGAGGCTGCAGGGTTGGACGGTGCGAGGGTGCAGGGTTGGACGGTGAGAGGGTGCAGTGTAGGATGGAGAGAGGCTGCAGGGTAGGACGGTGCGAGGCTGCAGGGTAGGAGGGTGCGATGGATGCGGGGTGTTGGACGTGCGAGGTTGCAGGGTTGGAAGGTGCGAGGGTGCAGTGTAGGATGGTGCGAGGCTGCAGGGTTGGATGGTGCGAGGCTGCAGGGTTGGATGGTGCGAGGGTGCAGTGTAGGATGGTGTGCGGGTGCAGTGTAGGATGGCGTGCGGGTGCAGTGTAGGATGGTGTGCGGGTGCAGTGTAGGATGGTGTGAGGGTGCAGTGTAGGATGGCGTGAGGGTGCAGTGTAGGATGGCGTGAGGGTGCAGTGTAGGATGGCGTGCGGGTGCAGTGTAGGATGGCGTGCGGGTGCAGTGTAGGATGGTGTGAGGGTGCAGTGTAGGATGGTGTGCGGGTGCAGTGTAGGATGGTGTGAGGGTGCAGTCTCCTCACCGGTGCTCCTGTGTGTTGCAGAGGATGCGGGGGCAGGTGGAGGGTGCAGTGTAGGATGGTGTGCGGGTGCAGTGTAGGATGGTGTGCGGGTGCAGTGTAGGATGGTGTGAGGGTGCAGTGTGGGTGGGTGCGGGTGCAGGTGGTGAGGGGGTGCAGTGTAGGATGGTTGGGGTGCAGTGTAGGATGGGTGGGGTGCAGTGTAGGATGGGTGGGGTGCGTGAGGTGGGTGGGGGTGCAGTTAGGATGGGTGGGGTGGTGTAGGAGGGTGAGGGTGCAGTGAGGTGGGTGGGGTGCAGTTGGGGGGGTGGGGGGGGTTTGCATGATGTGGTGGGGGTGAGTGTAGGATGGGTGGGGTGAGTGTAGGTGGTGTGGGGTGCGTGTAGGAGGGGAGGGTCAGGTGGTGGGGGCGGGTGCGTGTGGGGGGTTGGGGGCAGTGTAGGATGGTGTGGGGTGCGTGAGGTGGCGTGGGGTGCAGTGTAGGATGGGTGGGGTGAAGTGTAGGATGGGTGGGGGTGCAGTGTGGGGCGTGGGGTGCTGAGGGTGGCGGGGGTGCAGTGTGGATGGTGTGGGGGCAGTGTAGGTGGTGGGGGGCTGTAGGTGGGGAGGGGTGCAGGTAGGATGGTGGAGGGTGCAGTGTAGGATGGTGTGAGGGTGCAGTGTAGGGTGGTGTGAGGGTGCAGTGTAGGATGGTGTGAGGGTGCAGTGTAGGATGGTGTGAGGGTGCAGTCTCCTCACCGGTGCTCCTGTGTGTTGCAGAGGATGCGGGGGCAGGTGGAGGGTGCAGTGTAGGATGGTGTGCGGGTGCAGTGTAGGATGGTGTGCGGGTGCAGTGTAGGATGGTGTGCGGGTGCAGTGTAGGATGGTGTGCGGGTGCAGTGTAGGATGGTGTGCGGGTGCAGTGTAGGGTGGTGTGCGGGTGCAGTGTAGGGTGGTGTGAGGGTGCAGTGTAGGATGGTGTGCGGGTGCAGTGTAGGATGGTGTGCGGGTGCAGTGTAGGATGGTGTGAGGGTGCAGTCTCCTCACCGGTGCTCCTGTGTGTTGCAGAGGATGCGGGGGCAGGTGGAGGGTGCAGTGTAGGATGGTGTGAGGGTGCAGTGTAGGATGGTGTGCGGGTGCAGTGTCGGGGGGTGTGCGGGTGGAGTGTGGGAGGGTGTGGGGTGCAGTGTAGGATGGTGTGGGATGTGGGGGGTTGGGGTGCAGTGTTGGATGGTGTGCGGGTGCAGTGTAGGGTGGTGTGCGGGTGCAGTGTAGGATGGTGTGCGGGTGCAGTGTAGGATGGTGTGCGGGTGCAGTGTAGGATGGTGGTAGGGTGCAGTGTAGGTGGCGTGAGGGTGCAGTGTTGGTGGTGTGAGGGTGCAGTGTAGGATGGTTGAGGTGCAGTGTAGGATGGTGTGGGGTTGCAGTCTAGCGTGGTTTTGGGTGCAGTGTGGTGGGTGGGGTGCAGTGTAGGTGGTGTGCGGGTGAGTGAAGGTGGTGTGAGGGTGAGTTTTAGGATGTGTGGGGTGCAGTGTGGGGATGGGGGGGGGGGGGGTGGGGGTGGAGAGGGGGGGGGGGGGGGGGGTGGGGGGGGGGGGGGGGGGGGGGGGGGGGGGGGGGGGGGGGGGGGGGGGGGGGGGGGGGGGGGGGGGGGGGGGGGGGGGGGGGGGGTGGGGGGGGGGGGGGGGGGGGGGGGGGGGGGGGGGGGGGGGGTGGGGGGGGGGGGGGGGGGGGGGGGGGGGGGGGGGGGGGGGGGGGGGGGGGGGGGGGTGGGGGGGGGGGGGGGGGGGGGGGGGGGGGGGGGGGGGGGGGGGGGGGGGGGGGGGGGGGGGGGGGGGGGGGGGGGGGGGGGTGGGGGGGGGGGGGGGGGGGGGGGGGGGGGGGGGGGGGGGGGGGGGGGGGGGGGGGGGGGGGGGGGGGGGGGGTGGGGGGGCCCGGCGGCGGGCGGGGGGGGAGGGGGGGGGGCGGGCGGGGGCGGGGGGGTGGGCGGGTGGGGGGGGCGGGGGGGCGGGGGGGGGGCGGGGGGGGGGGGGGGGGGGCGGGGGGGGGGGGGGGGGGGGGGGGGGGGGGGGGGGGGGGGGGGGGGGGGGGGGGGGGGGGGGGGGGGGGGGTGGGGGGGGCTGTGGGGGGTGAGGGTAGGGGAGGTGTGGGGGGGGGTGGGTGGTGTGGGGTGCAGTGTAGGTGGTGTGCGGGTGCAGTGTAGGTGGTTGGGGGCAGTGTAGGTGGTGTGGGGTGCGGTTTTGGGGGGGGTGGGGTGGTGTGGGGGGGGTGAGGGGTGGGGGGGGGTGGGTTGGGGGGAGGTAGGAGGTGGGGGGGGGTAAAAAAGGGTGGGGTGCGGGTTGGAGGGTGTGGGGGGTGGGGGGTGGGGGTGCGTGGGGGGGGGTGGTGAGTGGGGGTTTTTTAAGGGGTGGGGGGATTTTAAGGGGTGGGGGGGGCAGGAGGGGGGGGGGGGTGCAGGGGGTTGGGGGGTCCGGGGGGGGGGGGTGCAGTGTAGGGGGTGTCGGGTGCGGGGTTTTGGGGGGTTTGGGGTCGGGGGGGGTGGGGGTGGGGGGTGGGTGGGTGGGGTGGGGTTGGGGGTTGGGGGTGCAGTGGAGGAGGCGTGAGGGGAGTGTAGGACCCGTGCGGGTGAGGGTGGCCGGGTGGGGTGCAGTAGGAGGGTGAGGGGCGTGTAGGGGGGGCGTGAGGGGTCCCGTGTGGGGGGGGCTGCGGGTGAGTGTAGGGGGGTGGGGGGGCCGTGTGGGAAAGGGCGTGAGGGTGCAGTGTAGGAGGGGTGGGGTGCAGTGTAGGAGGGGTGCGGGGTTGCAGTGTAGGAGGGCTGCGGGGGGCAGTGAGGAGGCGTGGAGGGTGCAGTGTAGAGGGGAGGTGAGTGTGGAGGGTGTGCAGTGAAGGAGGGGTGAGGGTGCAGTGTAGGATGGTGTGAGGGTGCAGTGTATGATGGTGTGAGGGTGCAGTGTAGGATGGTGTGAGGGTGCAGTGCAGGATGGTGTGAGGGTGCAGTGTAGGATGGTGTGCGGTTTCAGTGTAGGATGGTGGTGGGGGTGCAGTGTAGGATGGTGTGCGGGTGCTTGGTGCAGGATGTGTGCGGGTGCAGTGTAGGAGGGCGTGAGGGTGCAGTGTAGGATGGCGTGCGGGTGCAGTGTAGGAGGGTGTGAGGGTGCAGTGTATGATGGTGTGAGGGTGCAGTGTAGGAGGGTGTGAGGGTGCAGTGTAGGATGGCGTGAGGGTGCAGTGTAGGATGGCGTGCGGGTGCAGTGTAGGATGGCGTGCGGGTGCAGTGTAGGATGGCGTGAGGGTGCAGTGTAGGATGGCGTGAGGGTGCAGTGTAGGATGGTGTGCGGGTGCAGTGTAGGATGGTGTGCGGGTGCAGTGTAGGATGGTGTGCGGGTGCAGTGTAGGATGGGGTGAGGGTGCAGTGTAGGATGGGGTGCGGGTGCAGTGTAGGATGGGGTGCGGGTGCAGTGTAGGATGGGGTGCGGGTGCAGTGTAGGATGGTGTGAGGGTGCAGTGTTGGTTGGTGTGGGTGCAGTGTAGGATGGCGTGAGGGTGCAGTGTAGGATGGTGTGAGGGTGCAGTGTAGGATGGTGTGAGGGTGCGTGGGTGGTGTGGGGAGGGTGCAGTGTAGGATGTGTGAGGAGGGGCGTGCAGTGTAGGATGGTGTGCGGGTGCAGTGTAGGATGGTGTGCGGGTGCAGTGTAGGATGGTGTGCGGGTGCAGTGTAGGATGGTGTGCGGGTGCAGTGTAGGATGGTGTGAGGGTGCAGTCTCCTCACCCGTGCTCCTGTGTGTTGCAGAGGATGCGGGGGCAGGTGGAGGGTGCAGTGTAGGATGGTGTGCGGGTGCAGTGTAGGATGGTGTGAGGGTGCAGTGTAGGATGGTGTGCGGGTGCAGTGTAGGATGGTGTGAGGGTGCAGTGTAGGATGGTGTGAGGGTGCAGTGTAGGATGGTGTTCGGGTGCAGTGTAGGATGGTGTGAGGGTGCAGTGTAGGATGGTGTGCGGGTGCAGTGTAGGATGGTGTGAGGGTGCAGTGTTCTGATGAGTGCGTGAGGGTGCAGTGTAGGTTGGTGTGCGGGTGCAGTGTAGGATGGTGTGCGGGTGCAGTGTAGGATGGGGTGGGGTGCAGTGTAGGAGGGTGCGGGTGCAGTGTAGGATGGGTCGGGGCAGTGTGGAGGGTGTGGGGTGCAGTGTAGATGGTGTGAGGGTGGGATTTGTGGAGGGTTGGAGGGTGAGTGTGGATGGGTGGGGGTGCAGTGTAGGAGGGGTGCGGGTGCAGTGTAGGATGGGGGGGTGCTGTGTAGGATGGGGGGGTGCGTGTAGGTGGGTGAGGGTGCAGGTAGGATGGGGCGGGGGTGCAGTGTAGGATGGGTGGGGTGCATGTGGATGGGGGGTCGGTGTCAGTGTAGGAGGGGCGGGTGCATGTAGGATGGGTGGGGTGCAGTGTAGGATGGGTGGGTGCAGTGTAGGATGGGTGCGGGTGAGTGTAGGATGGGTGCGGGTCAGTGTAGGTTTTGGCGGGGCAGTGTAGGATGGTGTGGGGGGCATTAGGATGGTGTGAGGGTGGGGGGGGGGGGGGGGGGGTGGGGGGGGGGGGGGGGGGGGGGGGGGGGGGGGGGTGGGGGGTTTGGGGGGGGGGGGGGGGGGGGGGGCGGTGGGGGGTGG
>JAODAL010077194.1:0-13357 GCA_025379985.1 Phyllomedusa bahiana | reverse complement strand
GATTTTTATTGGTTCAAATTTCCCATGGGTATAATGGGTCCTGTCGCCCCCTTTTCGATTGGCCAAAAAACCCCAAAGCCCCCGCTAGTAAACCCAATCAGCTCTTTTCTGCATTTTTACTGTATTTGTGAACTGTCCCGCCTTTGATTCTGATTGGTCAATAGTTCTCCATAGGTTTTTAATGGTTCACTGTCGCTCCTATTCGGTTTCTGCCGACCAATGAGAATAGCTTTCAGAATTTGAATTACTGTATTTCCCGGCAATTTCCAATATCCTAATTCTTGATATAGCGCCGGTCTAGATTTTTGGAAAGTGATTTTTTTAAAGTATTTTTTTATTTTTTGAGGTTTGAGCTCTTTTCTGATAATGTTTTCCGCCTTTATAAAGGCGATTTTTTCGGAATCAGAATCCATGCCGCATGGAGCTGAGCTCCGAGTTTTCTGTTGCGATTTTCTATGTTTCCTCGCATGTTCCGTTCTCGCTTCACTTCGCCGCCGCCGGAGCATTTAGACCAAATAATCTAGGCCTGACTGTCGGAGCTGCGGAGCGCTGCAATGCGGCGCACTTTGCCGACTCACGATCATACATGCCTCGGAGTTTTCGAGCGCGCCGCGTCTCGCCCCAGAACGGCCACACCGCTCCCACACCGCACCCATTGCCCGCCCCTTCATGCGGGGCGCAGCTGAAAGTGGCGAACGCTGCGCCTAACACTGCATCCCTGCGTCCGACAGGGGGATTCGGGTCGGGAGGCGCAAGTTACACCAAAAAACAGGCGAAAAGCCCGTTCATACATGTCGCCCTTAGTTCTGAATGGAGGGATTGTCCATGCTTGCCATTTTCATGGGAGTTCTGAGTACAGCTGAATGCAGCCGCATATCAATATGGCATCAATGATTATGATGGGAAAACCCTTTAATTTCAGCATATAATGTTTTAGCAGATATCCTTGTAAATCTGACAAAGGCCACTTCCCTTCTTTCTTATCAGTCAAAAAAGTAATATTTACCTCCTCACTCACCTCCGTTCCAGCACTACCACTGTTTTTGCATGGCTTCTGTTTACTTCCGGTTCCCAAAGTCAGCCTGTGCGCTCTGCAGCTGCTGAATGGCTGTAGCATTGTCATTGCCTGACATCACCATTCAGAGCGTTCTGAACAGTTATGTCAGGAAAAACGATTTGATCACTGGAACCAATCCGTGACTGCAGAGCGCATGAGCCAACCACCAGACGGAAACAAAAGACCTGATAAGAGAATCAGCTGAAGAAAACACTGGAATGCAGGTGAATAGAGGAGGTAGCAAAACTAGACTTGACAGATAACACACACTGATATGAGGGCACAGAATCTTATCACAACCTTTTTAATGCTTTCGCTTAGAAAGAAATGCAGGTAACACGAAATGCTGTGAACAAGGGGAAAGAGGCTTAAAGGGGCTGTCCATTTTTTACTGTTTTTATTTATTAAGTAAATTGTAGGACATTTGTCTAATATACATGTATTACAAATTCTGCGCATGTACATCTTTTATACCAATGCGGTAAGTCCGTTTCTAGAAAAAAATATGTTTCTGTCCAGGGTAATAGCTCCTATAGACTACCATATGGACTAAACATGGAGGGCCACATGTGTGAAAACTGTCACGCACTTTGTTGCCCATAGCAAACAATCAGAGTTCCCCTCTCATTTTTCCAGAGCACTATATGAAATGAGAGGGGCGCTCTGATTGGTTTCTATGGCAACAAAGTGAGTTTTAGGCTATGTTCATGCGGCTTATTTCGGGGCGTATTTGCGGACGTAATTATGTCCGCAAATACATCCTGAAATACGTTTCAAATAATGAACAATTAGATTAGCATTGATTCCAATGTAAAATACGCCTCGTCGTTCACACCAGGCGTATTTCCGCGACGTATTCTTGTCATGTAAATACGATCGGAAAATTTAGTCCCCTGTCACTTATTGAGGTGTATTTTGCTACGTAAGTCCCCATAGTAAAGAATGGGGAATGTATTTACGACACAAAATACGTGCCACACTTTGTGACACGTATTTGAAACGTATTTCGGGCCGTATTTGCGGACGTAATTACGTCCGCAAATACGCCATGTAATAAGCCGTGTGAACATAGCCTTAGACCTAGACAGTTTTCATACATGTGGCATGGAGTCTCTATAGATGTGATATACTCCTGCTGCAACTGAATGACCTGCTGGTATTCAGTTATCAGCAGGATTATATGACATCTATGGGGTAACTGGATAGGGATAATTGTAGAATAATTATTATATTTTATGGTTATTCCAGCAACTTCTTCACTCTGTGTTAGAATTTGTGTAACTGCTGTCTCTGTAGGCGATGTCATGTTGTTAATAAAGTTAACTGAATGCGACCTCATTGTAGATTGTAAGCCTTTGTTTGCAAGGTCCTCTCTCCCTCTGTACCAGTTGTTAGTTATTTATTATTGCCATTGTACTTCATTTGATATATGTTATGTATGTAACTCATACTTGCCAACTCTCCCGCTTTTGGCGGGGGGGTCCCGCTATTTGGGGGTCCCCCCCGCCCTCCCGGGAGAGCTGGCATTCCTCCCGCCGCCGGCGACGCTGAGGAGATTGTCCGGAGCGGCCGCGCTGCAGGAGCCTGATCAGGTGAGTGGCTTTTACTATTTTATTTTTATTAGCTTTAGGGGGGCTCTACCTGGCAACAGAGGGGGCACTACCTGGCAACAGAAGGGGCACTACCTGGCAAACAATGGGGGCACCTACCTGGCAAACAATGGGGGCACCTACCTGGCAACAGAGGGGGCACTACCTGGTAAACAATGGGGGCCCTACCTGGCAAACAATGGGGGCCCCTACCTGGCTACAAGGGGCATCTACCTGGCTACAATGGAGGCATCACCTGGCAAACACTGGGGGCACCACCTGGCAACAGAGGGAACATTTACCTGGCAAACAATGGGGGCACTACCTGGCAAACAAATGGGGGCATCACCTGGCAACAGGGGGGCACTACCTGGCAAACAATGGTGGGCATATACCTGTCAACAGAGGGCACTACTGCTAAACAATGGGGGCACCTACCTGTCAACAGAGGGGGGCACTACCTGGCAAACAATGGGGGCATCTACCTGGCACCAATGGGGGCACTACCTGGCTAACAATGGGGGCACTACCTGGCAACAGAGGGGGCACTACCTGGCAAACAATGGGGGCATCTACCTGGCAACAGAGGGGGCATCTACCTGGCTAACAATGGGGGCACTACCTGGCTAACAATGGGGGCACTACCTGGCAACACAGGGGGCACTACCTGGCACACAATGGGGGCACTACCTGGCAACAATGGGGGCATCTACCTGGCAACAGAGGGGGCACTACCTGGCTAACAATGGGGCATCTACCTGGCTAACAAAGGGGGAAATACCTGGCTAACAATGGGGGCATCTACCTGGCTACAGAGGGGGCACTACCTGGCTAACAGAGGGGGCACTACCTGGCTAACAAAGGGGGCACTACTTGGCTAACAATGGGGGCATCTACCTGGCAACAGAGGGGGCACTACCTGGCAAACAGAGGGGGCACTACCTGGCAACAGAGGGGGCACTACCTGGCAAACAAAGGGGGCATCTACCTGGCTAACAATGGGGGCATCTACCTGGCTACAGAGGGGGCATCTACTTGGCTACAAGGGTGCATCTACTTGGCTAAAAAGGGGCATCTACCTGCCTGTAAGGGGCACTACCCTGGTTATGGGGGGCTACTACCTGGCTATAAAGGCATCTACCTGGCTTTCTTCCAAAGCCGTTATGCAGTTAGGTGGAGTGGGTGTGGCTTTTTAATGGGTGTGGCACCCCAACAAGATGGGCGTGCCCACACAAATTTTTGACGCGGTGCACTACGCGCGCCGCCCACTACAATCTCCTGCTTTTTCAATTTCAAAAGTTGGCAACTATGATGTAACTCCCCTTTAATGTACAGCGCCATGGAACTAATGGTGGTTTAAAAGTAATAATTATAATAAATGAAAATAAAGAAATCAGAAAGATGAGGCAAGACACTAACCGACACAATAAGACATAGCTGGAGGTGGTAATACTGGAGAATTTCTGCTCCAATAATCTACTGTTACCTAGATACCAGGGGTCATTTGACCTGTGTGAAGGTCACATGATAAGATGATGCTGAAGATAGTAATACTGCAGAAGTTCTGTTCCTCAATAATCTACTGTTACCTGGATACCAGGGGTCACATGACCTGTGTGGTGGTCACATGATAAGACGCTGCAGGAGGTAGTAATACTGGAAAAGTTCTGCTCCACCATATACTACTGTTACCTGGATACCAGGGGCCACATGACCTGTGTGGTGGTCACATGATAAGATGATGCTGGAGATAGTAATACTGGAGAATTTCTGCTCCAATAATCTACTGTTACCTGGATACTAGGGGTTACATGACCTGTGGTGGTCACATGATAAGATGATGCTGAAGATAGTAATACTGCAGAAGTTCTGTTCCTCAATAATCTACTGTTACCTGGATACCAGGGGTCACATGACCTGTGTGGTGGTCAGATGATAAGACGCTGCAGGAGGTAGTAATACTGGAGAAGTTCTGCTCCATCGTATACTACTGTTACCTGGATACCAGGGATCACATGATAAGATGCTGCTGGAGGTGGTAATACTGGAGAAGTTCTGCTCCACCATATACTACTGTTACCTGGATACCAGGGATCACATGATAAGACGCTGCTGGAGGTGGTAATACTGGAGAAGTTCTGCTCCTCCATACACTACTGTTACCTGGATATCAGGGGTCAAATGACCTGTGTGGTGGTCACATGATAAGATGATGCTGGAGATAGTAATACTGGAGAATTTCTGGTCCTCAATAATTTACTGTTATCAGGATACCAGAGGTCACATGACCTGTGTGGTGGTCACATGATAAGATGCTGCTGGAGGTAGTAATACTGGAGAAGTTCTGCTCCTCAATACTATACTGTTACCTGGATACGAGAAGTCACATGACCTGTGTGGTGGTCATATAATAAGATGCTGCTGGAGGTAGTAATACTGGAGAAGTTCTGCTCCTCAATACTATACTGTTACCTGGATACCAGAGGTCACATGACCTGAGTGGTGGTCACATGATAAGCTGCTGCTGGAGGTAGTAATACTGGAGAAGTTGTGCTCCTCAATACTATACTGTTAACTGGATACCAGAAGTCACATGACCTGTGTGGTGGTCAAGTGATAAGACTCTGCTGGAGATAGTAATAATGGATAAGTTCTGCTCCTCAATAATCTACTGTTAGACAGGGACTTAATGCATTGGTATAAAAGAGGTAGAGGGGCAGAATATCTAATACATATATATTAGAAAATTTTAAAATTTCCTATTATATACATAATAGGCCTCATTTATGAAAACTTTCTAAGTTTAAAATTGCCCATAGCAACCAATCAGGTCTCAGCTTCCTTTTCTTTTACTGGTCTGGAAAAATGAAAGCTGAGCTCTGCTTGCTTGCTATAGGCGACATGGACCGTTTTACGCTTAGACAGTTTTCATAAATGAGACCCATAAAACAACAAAATTATAAAGACATTATAAAATGAACAGCACCTTTAATTATGCTACATAGTCCTCCAATATGGAAATCACTGACTATACCAATATGAACTTCTCACATATGAATAGGAAATATGAAAACAGTCAATATAAAAAATATCTGCCACATCAAGCTCCAAGGAAGAATATTTTTCAGATTACATGATTTATACCGAACTATGAGAAGGGCTTGTATTTGACTTCATCCTGTAAATCGTGTCATTAGAAATGCTTAGAATAAATGTTAACCCTTTGGGGTTTAACCTGTAAATCTTCCTGCCAATAAATAAGGGAGCTCTTTAGTCTTGGCATGCTTTTGTTGACTAGTCGGGATTGCTCATACCATTTGTACACTGGATCTTAAGCATCTTACTGCCAGGTACATTTTATCTTCATAGTAAGAATGCTTAGTTAGGAGATAGGAGTAGGTAAAAATCAGAAAAAGGAAAAGTAGAGACTAAAAAACAGCCTCATTGAAATATCAATTTATACCAAATTGCAGGAAAAATATTTCAATAAAATGTAACTTTTAGTAGGTATACATTAAAACAATTTCCTTGTTGTAATGTATACCTATTAAAAGTAAAATTTTATTGAAATATTTTTCCTGCAATAGGAGTAGGTAACTTTAACTCTTTTTTTTTTGTCTGTGCATGAATAATGTAACACTCATATCAATCACTTGATCAAAATTTATACAAGTGAGGTTACTGTCTTATGCATTTGATATCAAGGAGAAATGATTTAGTTGGTACCTTTATTTCATATGTTGTTCCAGGAGTCAGACTGGTCAGAAGAACCTCTAGACTATCAGGTGTGGTCGGTACTTGAGTATAAGAAGGCTGCATCCATGGGCAAACTTCTCTGTAGATCACATAGTATCCTATAATCTTTCCATTTGTATTCCGTGGAATAGACCAAGATAGCAAAATTCCTGCAGAGCCCACTCGTTCTCCTGCCAAGTGATCAGGAGGTCCTGGAACTGAAATGACAAGACACACGTTACCAAATATTGAATTTCTAAGAAATGAAGGGAAGACAGATTGGCTGTTAACATCCCTCTCTTCTCCCTAGTACGGACTTACAAAAGATGATTAAATACAGTAACTCGAGAAACATTCTTTAACAGGAATGTTAGATATGCAATGTTATAAAACTATGCAGAGTGGTTTCACATTAATGCCAGATTGGTTCTAATAATTATAAACTGAATACGAGAAGAGACGCTGATGACATTGCTGTGTGTAATCACAAATAACAGGTTTCCTCAGCTACTTTTTGGCATGCACCCATTCACTTAATAAAAACAGTACAGAATTGAATGAAATCTGGACATTTTAAGAGATACACTTAAATCTTTGGGAAAAGGCTTGTTTTTTACTCTCACAAAAAGTACTGTAATAATTATATTGTGGTAATTTGTTAATCTACCTACTCTGCAGGTTTACTAGATCCTTTAGGACTGATTTATATCACTATACTTTTGTACCCGGCACATGAATGCTGTATAAAGGAAGGCCATGTTCTGTTAATCTACTTGATCTACATTACATGTTCAGGACTGACCTATATCACAGTACTCTTCAAGCCAGCACATCCATGGTTTAGAAAGGATAATCATATCCTATTAATTTACCTATTCTACATGCTCATTAGATCCTTCAGCACTGATTTAGGCTTGGTTTACATATGTGTCGGGGATTCTGTTCAGAACATGTTTCATCGTGAATGATGGATAGAATAGGCCAGCAAGCTGTGCTGTTTTTCCCATCTAAACAAAGGACACCACATCAGAATCCTGACGGATCCTTTGTAATCAACAGGGTCTGTCGGGCGCCATGGGTGTCAGTTGGGAAACAAATCCCTAGGTATTCGTTTTCACCGCTGCACCAAAGGTTCCGAACTAAACCTCCAATGCAGATATGAACCAAGCCTTATATCACAATACTCTTGTACCACTAGTGCATAAAGGCAAACCATGTTCTGTTAATCTCACATTCTGGTCAAATAGAAAAAGCAAAGGAGTGTCCAAGGCTGGGTCAATAACAAAAATGGTCATCAATAGATGTAATTAATGAATTAATTTCCTAGTATAGTGAAATATAAGTAGTGACAAATGCTCATGTGAACCAACCCTTAAATACAATACACTGCATTAGGCCTCACATGTACCAGATCTGTGTTATAAGTGTTATACTGATATCAAATAGTAAGAATAAAGTGATATAGAAAGGAGTGAGCGCTATATAAGGAGAGAGAGCAAAACATGCATTGGGCGCGCAGGCATCATCTTGGTTGGTACTACTATGCTCTGAGTTTCCCCTGTCATTTTTTTCTACCTCTCTTAACCTTCTTGATATGCTGTATTTTCTAGGTATTTGCTAGATTGGGGTGTTTTTATTTACATATGTAAATAGCTGATTTATAGTGATGATCGTTTGGGAGAAGTGTAGAATTCAGGGTGTCTTGGGGATATTGTATCATTTACTTATAACCAACCATTTTGTGTCCTGTCTTCCGAATGGGTTCCTTCTTTACCTCTTTGTACGCTGTTTTTATTATAGATTGTCTGTGGATGTATCAAAACTATGTTATTTTATGTCATTTACTTTTGTGGTTTCTTTTTCTGGAGGTGTTCTAAAATATTAATAGTAGGGTCTGTATGAAAAGGCGCAAAGAAATTTTTCTTACAAATTCATATTTTATCTTATGCTATATTATGGAGGTATTCAGCCCTAGAGTATAGGCCCATAGTTTGGTATGACATGACTGCCTGCAAGTAGGCTGTGGTTGTAATATGGAATAGTGACCCTGAGGGCCTCCATACAAAGTCCATGCACACAGTTTACCCATATGCATAAAGCCTTAGGTGTATTTTGCTTTATGGTTGTATTAATTCTATGCACCCAAACCATTATAAACTTATCTAAATGCTAAAAATGCACTGTTCTTATCAAAGAAACAAGGGTTCACAATAATTCTAGTCTAATTTTATATGTTTTTTATACCTTATGCTAGCTTTTATTTGCTATCATCTGTTAAATATGTAAAGGAGGCATTTGAAATGTAAAGGTGTTTAGGAAAACAAACACATTCTTGATCATTTCATTAAGAATATGTTAAACTATAACGCTTCCAAAAGATGAAAAGTATATTAGTTTGAACTTTAGTCTGCGTGGTCAGGTACTATTGCATGACAAGCTGAACACTGAACATTCACAAAGCAATTAAATAAACAAGCTTAGATTCTGCGATAATGCAAGATAAGAATGTTATATGACGTTCTATCAATAATTCAGTTTGTGTGTACATTCAGAGGCGTGAAAAAGTCAAGATCCCACCCAACACTACAAGACACAGATAATATAAAATAAACTTACTGGTTTCGTTAGTCATTACCAACTTGCTGTCAGGGGAGCTGAAGGCGGAAGATGACACTGAAGAAACAGCTACACTATATGTGGTACCAGGAGCAACGCTGGAGACATCTGCCTAAAATGCCAAACAGATATTAAGTTAATGAAATATGAAGTGTAGTGAGCAGGAAAACACCACTCAACTCTCGAAGTGCTGGCATCACAGATTGCCAGAGGAGCAGCAAACTCCTGACTTGCATTTCCACCCTGATGGATGATAGATAACAAACATAACTGAATAGATTTCCATGTTATGTGAAAAGTTTTAACCAAGGAAGAGCTGGAAAACTTCACTGGACGCATAAGGTTAACTTTCCTTTCTGGCTAGATGTATATTTTTGCTTCCAACCAAACATAATAACTACCACAAAATAATAAAAAATGTGCAAACAGAAGCAGATAATAAAGCAGCCTACCTGTACATATGTAGCTCTCCACAGAAGCAGCACAGAAGCAATAAAAAAGGTAATCATTATTTTACTCTCCAGAAAGTAGAATTGTTCCTATGTCTTTTTGATGGTAACTGGGAAATGTTGCCTGCATTAATGATTTAAGGCAAGGTCTGCCTGCACAGTGCACAATTAATGAGTCTGTATTACTCAATAGCACTCCCCTTTCTTTGTTAAACTATTCATGAACTCCTGGGTGACTGACTGGAGTTTCATTATGGACTTTAAAAAAAAAGTTTAATAATTGTTGTTAAGGTGATAACTTTCTTATGTTGAAATTAGCTCTCATAAATTTAGCAAAGATTATTTGAAACTATCCTATGATGAAAAGGGGGAAAGAATAAAATAACAGCTTTCCGGTTGGTCGGCCCTGTAAAGAATATGCCATTGAGCCCTGAATATAAACAAAAGTCGCCCATCCACCTGCTATATTGAAAACCATACCTGATACTCCCCACCTCCAAGATCTCTGACAGTAACAAAGCCATGCAGAGGAAAGAGATCCACTTGATATCTTTCCACCCATCCATTAGGTTGCCTCCAACATACTGAAAAGGAGTGTGCTGAAATATTGAAGGCAGTCAATGCTATAGGGACTTCAGGTTCTAGATGGTAAGAGAAAGAACAGAGAAATGTCACTATCCATTTACAGTATGACTCTTTGTACACACATAATAGAGCTAAATATGTCATTGGGGCTTTACTGTTTGTACCTAGTGAAAATACTATGGGCCATATGTATGAAAACTATCTAGATCTAAAATTCACTTTGTTACCCATAGTAACCAATCAGAGCGCCCCTCTCATTTTTCCAGAGCACTATGTGAAATGAAAGGGGAGCTCTGATTGGTTACTATGGGTAGCAAAGTGAATTTTAGACCTAGTTTTCATACATATGGCCCATAGTGCTTTCACTAGGTACAAACAGTAAAGCTATGGGCAACAAAGTGAGTTTTAGACTTAGACAGTGATTGACAGCCTTCCTTGTATGAGTGTATATACAGAGATGGCTGTCAGTCACTGATAAGACCACCCACTGGATTCCATTACCCAGAGTAAGCAGGGATTTACATGAATAAAATACAAGGCTTACTAAACCTTTCCCCCAGGAAAACATCTCAACCTGCTCGGCTCTTTCTGCTCTACCACATGTTGCCTGCAGATTAGATAGCATGGGACAAGTTCCTTTCAATGTTTTTGTAAGCTTAATGAGGGTCGACATACATTTTATACTATATAAAAGTTTTACAGCTTCAGAACATTTATGTGCTAAATCCTAGTAATAGGAGCTATAATTTATGCTGGCTCACACTGATATAATCAGTGCTGGTATCTACATGACTATGGCAATGATCAGAAAGCAAATACTTTAAATGTGCACACAGCCTTCAGGTTGGTGTCACAAAATTTCAAAGCAAGTCATGATAAATATTCAGAGGTGGACATGAATGAATGGGATCAGACCAAGTGGTATTTATCTTGATATTCTTCTAGTTCAACCCTTTCTTGACATTTATCATATACAGATGTAGAAAAGCTAAATGTAACAGGTGAAACATCATGATAGCATAGCACAGAATGTTATCATACATTTTTCAATGCTTACAATACCCTTTGTTGTAATCTAAGCTCAGATAACATGAAAAGCCATGATATTACGGTCAAGTCAAAACATCTATATGCAGGATCTTTGCTTGCACATATATAGTGGGTTAATCACAGTTGGCATCTGCTTTCTGTGGCTGGGATCACAGATATCTCAGATCCAGATCATTTAGCTACTTCTTTCCATAGTTATTATTATTATTATTTATTTATTTATTTTAAAGCGCCATTGATTCCAGGGCGCTGTACATTCGAGGGGGTTACATACATTACATAAGTCAAACGAGTTACAGTGATAAGGGATAATGACAATTGGCACGACAGAGGGAGAGAGGACCCTACCCGCAAGGGCTTACAATCTACAAGGAGGGGGAAAGAGACAGGAGGTGAGGGGCAGACAATGGGAGTTGTGCGCACGTGTGATTATGAGCCAACACTTTCGGGGGCCTGGACGCAGGTCCCACCTCTGGACTTTCAAACATATGCTATTGATGTACCATCAAAGTCTATGGACAGAAAATCCCTTTATTGGGGACTGACAGCAATACTAGAACAGCCCATAGAAAAGAATGGCACCGTTTCCAGAAAAAAAATCCTTGACAATCCCTTTAAATTTAATTAATAGTTACCCAAAACCCACTGCTCTTGACAGTTGTAGAGGGGGGGGGATACCCCCAAACAATACTGCCATTGTGTTGATCAAACCGTTTGGGAAAAGTTAAGTTTGAGCGAACTTCCGTTTTTTTTGAACTTGAGTAAAACCAAAACTTTTTACTGTTCGTTGAGAAAATTTTTGCATTCACTTCGCGTTTGACACGCTATTTTTAATAGTTTTTAGGCGATTAAATCAAGAAAAATGCTCCTGAAAATTCAATCTTCTCAAAATTGCTGTCGGGTATCCTTTGCTTATTAAACATAACGCCCCAAAAAAAGGGGCCCATCGCAGCACATAGCATATCGGAGTGTACGTAAGCGTCTATTTAGTTCTTTGTGCAGGAACGCTAACAAAATTCCCAGTTTTTAGGAAATAGGCGCATTACATAAACTAAAAATGATATTTATGCACCTCCGTGTGCAAATCGGGCACATAGCATATCTTTTGGTATTTGTAGTTTTGTCCTATGTGCCTGATTTGCCCCACGGGGGGATAACATGTCAAAAATTTTTTAAAGGGATGGGTGCTTTTAAAAAACTTGTAGGTATTTTATGCCCTCCACAAAATTTGGCCTCTTTAGGCCTTACAAACATTCCCAATTATTGTTTTATGGAGACGATAGCGTAATTTTTGGCGCATTTCAAGTCGTGCCCCGGAAAGCGCCTGGTGTTGGTGTACGATGGTGGTAATAACAGCTTCCCTACCTGTATATGATACAAAAACACAACTCTTTCTCCCCTTGAATTTAATGGGTTCTAATTCGAGTTCGACTCGAAAAGTCAAAACCGAACTTCTAATAGTTCCAGTTTTAGGGGGTTTGATCAACACTGGTACATTACCCTCCCTGCCAAGGGTTTTCATGGGGAGTAAAAGGGCCCCCGGCCCCAGGCCAAATAAGGGGGCTGGCACACTCCTATTAGGAACCTCACAAATTTTATAAAAAAGAAACCTATGAACGGTATAGGAAGAATGGAAAGGGCTAGGGCCCAAAAACTTCAGCTGTAGAGGCCCCAAAAATTATTATGTCGCCCCGCCTAGCCTTCCCTTTTTACCCCCAAAGTTGGGCTGGGGTGCTGGGGTTAAAAAGTGGAGCTGATTTAGGGCCCGCGGTGAAAAAAGATTTTTGGGGCCATTAGTGAAGTTGATTCTTGGGGTCAACCCACAGCTATTCATTTTCCAAAGGGCATCTTTTGGAGGGACGTCCCCGTTTTGCCCAAATCCCCCTGTCCCTTTTCTCTTAAGGGCCTTTTTTTTTGACTTTAATAAATAAACTTGCATTATTAAATGTATTTGATTGTCATAGGAAAAAGATCTTTTTGGTTCCTAACACAGTTTTGGGGAACAAAGTTTAAGTGGGGAATCGAGGGGTGGAGGTTTTTTGAGTCAGAAAAATTAAATTTTGGATATTTTTTCACAGGAAACTAAAGTGTATTTTTTTAATAACCAATTTCCCTTTAATGAGATAACATCCCTAGCCTTTTTAGAAATTAAATAAAACTTACAAACAAAAAATTCGGGCAGGTGGGGAAATAGCCCGTTAGAGACATAATACAAAACAAAAATTTTGTAAGAGGATTACGGAAATTAGCCTGAGACCCCAAAAAAACCTTTAGGA
>JAODAL010077193.1:0-13357 GCA_025379985.1 Phyllomedusa bahiana | reverse complement strand
CTGTGCAGCCTGGAAATGCTGTTTTTTAACACGATTCGCCCGAAGAATTTGACCGAATTTATTTTTGTTGGGAAATTCGGCGAAGTGACCGAACCGAATTTTTGAGAAATTTGCCCATATCTATTAGGGATGTATTCACTTGTGTTTTAAAATCACAGAAAAGTGGGACATCTTTTAGTCAAAAACACAACCACAAGGCCATACTTGCAGCTACATGGCTGGACAATAGACTGAACCAGGTATTAGGCAACACAAGTCTTTATGCTATTTAGGGAAGATATAACAGCTGCAGATAACTAATGAGCAGCAGCTCACATACCCATTCATTATGGGAGCAACTGAATGATAAAAAAACTGCACATTGGATAAGTACCAGTTCACACCACTATGTTAAAAAGCCCCAGTATAATACAGGGGGAGACTGCACAAATACTGATAAGACAACCACTCACATGTCTTCTATGCATTAGGGGGGTGGTTGTCAATGTTATAATTGCATATAGATAAGGCGATACAAAGGGTGCCATTTACACGTATGGTACACCATGCTGGCTTATAGCCTATGGCACTTCTACTATTCAACTTGGCCAGCTGCCCAGCACATTTCAGATGTCCAACACAAAATACTGACACCCTCTGCTCCCCAATATTTAGGGCAAACAATGAAATACTGGATACTTTATATAACTCAGTTTGTAATGAATCTATATAATATATGGGTTTCTCTATTTGACTTGAATTACAGACATATATTAAGTTTCAAATTATATTCTATTGAGACGCACTAGTATGTGACCATGTGCTGGAAAGAACACTAGCTGCAAAATGTGCTTTCAGAACAGTTTTCCTCTTGTAATGTTCCACTTAAAAAGCATCGGGTGCATTGGTTTTCAAAATGCTTGACTGAGTGATGTAAATATTGCTTCTGTTGCTTTGTTGTAATTTTTTAAGCTATAAAAATTCATATATCAATTTTACCTGCATCAACTGAGCAGACAGTATGCTAATTTTTTTTCTTTTGTATGCTAAAAAAGGTTCTTGAAGCAGAACTATTCATTTTATACTAATAGTGCATGTATATATAGTTCAATATTTCACAGGACATATACTAGCTAGACATCAGGAATCTGTAATTAGCAGGTCAGCTACTATTGTCAGTTATAATAGTCCAATTGAAAAAAAAATAGTGTTAGTATGTTAGTAGCAGATATCGCCAGTCATAAATAAATTTGACCTATATAGAGGTATTAAGTTTGCAGATCAAGTCTAGAACCCACCTTGAGGTCTTGCTTACAATATTTAACACTTAGCTGTTCTGAATTCAGCTTGTCCTGTCAAAATACATGACAGGTATATGTGTAAAATTCTAAAAACATTATTGTCATCATTTTTTGCAATTTAAATCGCCAATCTTATACTAAGACTGTTGTGCCTTGGTTATATGTTTGTAGTATACAGCCCTGAGTGAAATATGTAATAGCACAAAATAGCAGTACTAGGATAATTATGGTTGCACAGCAATGGGAGACTTGTTATAAAGAGTCCTTAAAGGAAGTGTGTTACAGTAAACAGACTCTAATCTGCGGGTTGAATGATATAGAACAGGAGGAGCTGAGTAGACTGATAAATAATTTTGTAGGGAAAGATTTTGTAGAAGTTGCATTGTAATCATTTAATTCCCTGCATATTCTGGGTTAAAGAGTCCAGCTTGTGGTCTTATTAGTGATTGACAGCTCTCTCTGTATCCACACTCAAGGAAGGCTGTCAATTACAGATACCACTGCCTACTGGACTCCTTAACCCAGAATAAGCAGAGATTTAATGAATGAAATACAACTTCAACTGAATCTTTCTCCATAAAACTATATATAAATCTGCTCAGCTCCTCCTGTTCTATAATATGTTACCTGCAGATCAAATGGCATTTTCAGTGTAACAGGTTCTCTTTAATTCAGTAAATAGAGAAAACTTTAGGCATCACTTTTAAGTGAAGACAATTTATTTATCCACTAAGTGGAAATGCTGTGTTGGTAAATAAATTGTCTTCACTTTGACGTGCTGCCTAAGGTTATTTCTGTTTACTAAGTGTAATATTAGTCCTGCCATAGGTGCTCTTCAATCATTTTTAGCCTGCATATTCCCACTTTTCGCTTTGTTGCTAGCATACTATGTGCATACTCTACTGTACAGAGACCTGTGTTAAATGCCATCCTTTATCTGTAGGTTATCACTGTAGGAATAGTGTATGTTTAACTCATACATTCTTTACTGCATGCTGTTGTATTATGTAGTCTACTTTAATATTCTGTGCTGATTTTGTCGTATACTGATTTACTGTGCATGTCAGGAGCTTTTCTAGCATATACTCTAAACATAGAAAAATATGATGTGAACAGAGCCTGAGAGTATTGGATGGTTGTTTCAGTACAATCTTTGTTCAAATGCTCTACTTGGAGCTTATGGATGTCAAAGAAGGAGTTGCCCCTATATCTACCCAAATCGAAAGATACTTTATAGGAATGGCTCCTACTCTGGTGAGGCATCAAAACATTAGACGAATGACCATTCATTTAAATGGTTGCCCTAATAATGCTACATTTTACCTGCCGCACTGCCATAGCAGTAATGTGCATCCATTTCTGAGTGCTACAATTCGGGTTAGCCAGAATTAAATTTGAACTCTGTGTAATGCTTATGAGTAAAGCTGCACTGTTGCCACTCGCATTTTAGTGAAAATGATGTTGGAGTGTTGGGACTACTACAAGACATGGGGTGAAGATTTAAGCTAAACCCAAAAATACCAAAAAAACTTAATAGGGTGTGGGTAATGGTTGAAGTTAGAGTTAGAGATACAGAAAACAAATTTGGGTTTGAGTTTTATCCCAAACTCAAATTTTGCTTTATAAGTCCATATGAACCAGTGTTGAACTGAACAGGGAAACATTTGCACAAGTCTGGTGACTAGCAATGCTTCTCATAGAGATAGAAGCTGAGCAGCTGTGTGATAGAAGCTGAGCATGCAGCAAAAAGCTGAACACTGTGCAAGCTTCATTTTTAATGGGTTGTCTTCATAAAACAACCACTTTAATACAAGCACTTCTCTAACAAGCACTGTTCTCTCTAATCTGAGCAGTCTGTAAATTATAAACCTACAAAATGTGCCCCCCTGCAGATAGGTAGAGTTGTTATTGGGCTCGTTGCACTCAAGAGCACTTAGATTGGGAGAAAAACTACTCATAAGCCTAACATGATATAAATGCTGCAAGCAGAAAACACTGGTAAAGTGCTAGAGTTAGATGACTCTCAAAACATTACGAAAAAAAAACAGTGCATTGATTTGCAGTTTACTGTTTTTAACAAAAAAGTAAAAATCGGACATCAAAAACCTACTTTGATCATCAAGTTTATATGCCAATTGCCTGGATTTTAAAGAATATAACTTTTTTTTCTCTTTTGGCACCTGCACAAAAAACCCAGTCATTTTCTATCCTATTTGTTGCAATTGAATGTCAATGTTTCTTAAAAAAAAATAATAATCTATTTTTGGAACAAATGCCTCCTAGCTAAAAAGCAGAGAGCTAGAAGGGATTTATACCAATGGAGAATTGCAATATTTCCCATTTCATTTTCAAAAGATTGCAAAAAATCTAATAAAATCTAAATACTAGTATAAAAATAGTATATAAAAATGTTTAACTCACAGTAGTAACTCAAGATAGAAGCACAAGGCTTAGAAGTGATAAAAAGTAATATAGGTAATTAGAGATGGGCGAATTGATTCTAACGAAGTGGAATTCGTTTAGAATTTCAGGAAAACTTCGGTTCGGAACGAAGTCGAAGTTTGGGACTTCGGGTGAACGAATTTGTGCTTTTGATTGATAAAATGGCTGTGAGCACATGGCGCTACATGGGCAAAGCACTCTGGGGGGAAGAAGGCCATAGCCTGCTTAAACATGTGCAGAGATGAAGCCAATCAAGAACCGGCGGGATTCTGTGACGTCACCGCATATATAAGTCCGGGCCGAGCTGGGAGCTCATACCGCTCTCACTGTACTAAATCAGGGAAGGGCTGCCGCGGTGATTGTTACTGAAGAACTGATTTTTATACAGTGATTTTTGTGGGGTGTCTCAGCTTGTCTCAGAGACTGCTTCTCTTAACGTTTATTTCTGATTTTTTTGGTATTTGATCTGAAATCCGTGTGCGTCCACTGCAGTGCATATAAAATTAAAATCCTATCTGCTCCCCAGCCAATAAATATCCAAGGGGATCTAAGCCAGTTCCTGTTGTATTCATTTAAAGAAAACAAACGTTTTTTACAATACAAAGACCACTTCATTTTTGGCTGCTCAATTCTTTGGCGCAATTTACATCCAGAGGTTAATTAAGCGTTGTTTTTCAGCTGTGGTGATCCCCAGAAACCGTCATTTTCAAAAGCCAAAATATATACATTTTTCCTGTAGCATAATTCACAAGCGAAGGTTAATACAATTTTATCTCTTGTTGTGTAGCGTAAAAACACGCCTTGTAACACGCTACAAAGCTAAATAGTTTGTGGTGGCTCAATTGTTTGGCGCAATTTATATCCAGGGTTTAATTAAGCATTGTTTTCAGCTGTTTGGGGATCCAAGAAACCGTCATTTTCAACGCCAAAATATATACATTTTCCTGTAGCAAAAATAACCCCAAACGAAGGTTAATTACAATTTTAATCTCTTGTTGTTTTAGCGTAAAAAACACGCCATTATAACACGCTACAAAGCTACTAGTTTGTGGTGGCTCAATTCTTTGGCGCAATTTACATCCAGGGTTAAATTAGCGTTGTTTTTCAGCTGTGGTGATCCATATAACCGACATTTTCAACGCCAAATATATTCATTTTTCCTGTAGCTAATTCACAAGCAAAGGTTAATTACAATTTTATCTCTTGTTGTGTGGCGTAAAAAAACACCGCATTGTAACACGCTACAAAGCTACAGTTTGTGGTGGCTAAATTTTTTTGGCACAATTTACATCCGGGGGGTTTTTTTAAGCGTTGTTTTTCAGCTGGGGTTTTAAATTCCCAAGAAACCGTCAAAATTCAACAAAAAAAATATATACTTTTTTCCTGAAGCATAATTCAAACCCAAAGGGTTAATAAAAATTTTTTATTCTTTTTGGGTGGCGAAAAAAAAAACACGAATTTGTAACACGCAAACAAAGTTTCCCTAGTTTGTGGAGGTTTAAATTTGTTTGGCCCCCCAATTTACATCCGGGGGTTTAAATTAAGCGTTGTTTTTTCGCTGTTTTTGATCCAAGAAACCGCATTTTTCAACGCCAAAAAATATACTTTTTTTCCTGAAAGCATAATTCAAAAGGGAAAAGGGTTTTAATTACAATTTTATCTTTTTATTGTTGGCTAAAAAACACGCTTTGTAAAACGCTACAAACCCTTACTAGTTTGTGGTCCCCAAATTCTTTTGCGAAATTTTACATCCAGGGGGTTTTTTTAAAAAGCTTTTGTTTTCTCCCATTTGGTATCAGTAAAAGAAACTTTTTTTTTCACCGCTACAGAAAAAATTTCCGGTAGCTTAATTAAATATCCAAAATTTTAATTTAAGCCTGTTTGTTTTTTTTATATTCAGAAAATTTTACACAAAATTTTTTAAAGGGCCAAAAAAAATTTTAACAAGTTTTTTTTTTCGTCCCCATTTGTGGGGGCGCAATTTAAACCCAAGGGTTCCCCAAGCTTTTTTTACGGGTTTTAAATTGGGTAAAAATACAGGATTGTATTTATCATGTACAGATTCTTCTTTAAACATGTCTGTACATTTTAGAACAAACAGTATGTCAGACAGAAGGTGGGGGTCTTTACCTGCGGAGGGGGCAGACACCCAAAAATTTTAAACCCAGGTCGCAGGGACAGCAAGGGGGGGTTTGCCCCGCAGGGGCCCCTCGGTGGAAAGGCCCCAACGCCCTGTATTAGCGGCCCTTTTTTACTGACTTCAACCCCAAGGGTTCTTGATTGGTTGACCCAGGTTTATCCACTTCCTCCCCAAAGACACTGACAAACCCCAGCCAAGAGTGGTGGGAAAAGTCAAAACACAACCCCTTTTGTTGGGATGGCTCGGGGGGCGGGTCACGGCCCTCACCCTTTTCCCCAAACCCCCCTCTGTCCCATCCGGGTTCCCCCAGCCCGGATCCCACTATGTGGTTTGGGCTAAACGCCACCATATATCGAGGGTGAACAAAATTTTAGGAGGGGCCCGTCCCGCAGCTACTTTGGGAGCGAAATATGGGGCCAATACCCCTTTTTTCTTTCAGTAGGCGGGTAAGTAAAAGATGTTGAGGTGGCAGGGGGGGTCATGTTGTGAGGGGGCCCGCCCCTGCATACCAAAAAAGGTTTATGAGGGCACATGACATGAAAACAAAAAATAGATGGTGAAGTAGCCGACCGAATTTTGGGGGCCCGGGGGGGCAAGGGGGTTCATCATCGCAGGAGAAGAGGGGATTTAAACTTGCGCCCCTCAAGGGGAGCGGCGCAGCCCGCAATGGGGGCGTTTTTGGCTGTGAGTCAGCAGGAAAACAGCAGTGTGAGGTGGGAAAGCCCAAGGGCGGCCAAAGGGGTTTAAAAAAACCCCTTCGCAGGTCCTAAAAGTAGCGTAAAGGGGTGGTCAGCGAGGCAGCGGGCAGTAGTCATTTAAAGGGGCGGGGGCGTTGGCGGAAAATCCGTAACCGGCGGTGGGGCATTTCCTTTGAAAGACACCGGAGGACCAAATAGGGGTTTTATATTTTGAATCTGAAAGCAAAAGTAAAAGCGGGGGGCCAGGGCGCTAAGGGTTGGCCCCACGGCCCTGTGTCAACACATGAAAGCGTTCCCAAACCCGGTGGCCTGGGGGGAAAGGGGGCTCAGTTGTGGTGGGTCCATCCTGCCGCCGCAGCAACAGCAGCAGCGAAAGAAAGCACCCCCAAGTTGGCACGCATGCCATTGAAAGCCAGCCCAAGTCCCCCCCCCTTCTCAAAAAGGGAGCTGTTTCTCTTTGCCCTTTCATCCCCCGGGCCCCCAGATGTTTCCTGCTCCTCGCCCCCATGGCGCCAGCAGTCTTTAAAAGCGGGCTTTTGAAAAAAGAGAAACATATGCGCCCCAACCATCCAAAGGTGCAGCAGCTGCCCGTGCCCCTGTCCCGTTTTTTGGTTTTACTCCCAGTCCCTTTTTTCCCAAAATTTGGGGATTTCTGCATTTGTTCAGGGGAACTAATGGCTTGTGCCGAGCCAGATGGAGATTTTCCAAACCGTAATTTTTTTTCCCCAAAAAGGCAGTACCAGCACTTCATAAAATATGTAAACAAAAGGGGGGCCCCAGCCCTTGATTTTAAAGGGGAAAAATTGGTTCCAAGGTGCATGCAGCGGGGGGACTTTCTGGATTGTAAATAGGGGTAAAGGGCCAATACATGCCCTTTTTGGGCCCCATGGGGAAAATGTGCTTCCCCCCCAAGGCAAAACCAACAATTTGGGGACGGGAGACGCCCTTTCTCCCCCCCCCCCCGTTGTAAAACTGGGGCTCCTTCCCGCCAATGTCCGCCTCCTCCCCTTTCCACCACCTTTCTCACCCCTCTACAATTTCTGCCCCCTCATCCACATGTTTGGGGGAACAGCGGTTTTTCACGCAGTTCTACCCTGGCTTCCCCTGGGAAACCCGAAGTCCACAAGGCGAGGAACTCCTCCGCGAAAAATGCAGAAAGAAATCGATTTGGGGTTTTTTCTTGGCCCCAAACCCCCAAAAACGGAACCATGGTGACGGAAAAGGGGAAAGGAACAGGTGTCGGCACTCCCCCGAGGAGGGATCCCCCAAATGCCCCGCAGGGGCGCACGGGGGTTCAATCTGGTTGTAAAAAAGGTTTTCCTGAATCTTCCCCCCGATCTTCAGAAATTCTGAAAATCCCCCGGGAAAAACTGTGATGCACTTTATCCTTTTCTTTTCAAACCCAAAGGAACACCCTCCCGATTTGAACCCGGCAGAACGGCCTCCCCCAACACACTCTATATGCGATGTTTCCCCCCGTTAAATTCCAGCCTGCAAAATTTGGGCCCGACTTTTGAACAGAAAAAGGCCATTAAAAATTTTTGTTTAATCCAGGCAGACAGAAGTACCCCCCCTGTGAAACTTTGATGTCCCCAGTGGCAGCCATGCTTTAAAACCTCCGTTTTTTGAGGCCATTCGGGGGAGGCGACGTTATTTGTAAAGTCCCCCGGACTAGGGGATGAAAACCCGTCTTTTACTGCTTCATGCCCCTGGAACAAAAGCTGAAAAATCTGCTGGGCGGGGGGACGGGGAAAACTGGGGCCCACATCCTTGGGGCCCCCCATAAATCCGGTGGGGACTAAAAAGGGAAGGATATTGGGCAGAAAATTGTCCCGTGAAATGATTTGGTAATTTTTCCCCAAGGTCCAAGAGAGGAGGAGCAGGACCCGGGCCTGGAGGGAGTTTGATGGAGAGGGGAAAGAGGGAGGAAAGATCCCCCTCCCAAGCACCTGGCAGAAAACAGTGGAAAAGGGGGCTGGGGCCCCTCGGGGGCCCACTTGTGCAGTTTGGCCCGCAGCTTTGGTTTGATTTCCCTGGTAGTGACAGCCGAAAAGTCAGCATCCGGCAGAGGGTTGATTTCTGGCTCTTCCAACCCCTTTTTGGACCCTCGCTACCGGCCCAAATTTTTGGGAAAACCCCTTTTTCCCGACTATTGGGGGGGGGAGGAAAACTCAAATACTTTTGGGAAAAATCCTCCGTAGATTTGGCCCAAACCCCCAAATTTTGCGGATCGCCCCTCCCCCTGACAGGTTCGGGAACCGGGGGGTTCTTCCCAGTGCTCACGTACTACTGCCGCGGCTGCCGGGGAAGGGGGGGGCCCGGACGCACCACCCCAAATCAGCAGAAACCTAAGTTTTGGAGTCATGTTTGGACAGTTTTCCTTTCCCCCCGCCTATTGAGGGGGCCCCCATCGCCAGACCAGCAAAAAAAAACCCAGGACCTGGAGAAGACCCTAAAACCAACAGGTGGGGCCTTTTTGGAAAAGCACTTGCCCCCCCATTTTAGAAGATGCGCGGCTACGGCCACCCAAACTGGATGTGTGGCCCCAACTTCCCAAATTTTGAAGTGGGAAGCTGTCCTGCCCGGCCAGAAGTGGGCCCATCGGGAAGGGGGTTGTTAAAGTGCGGGGGGGGCCCCATCTTTTCCCCTAAGGAAACCCGCTTGCCCAACGGGAAAAATTTTAAAGGGGGCCTGACCTTTGTAAAAAAGAATCGGGCCATGGATCGGCCAGGTTTTCCCCACACACCAATGGTTAGGCGTCAGACTACTTTCAAGCCTTTGACGCCTCACTAAACTGTGAGAAATGAGTCGGGGTTTTAAACCCTACCTGCCTCAGCCACTATTCTGATGGCCCCCCCCCCCCCCCCCCCCTGACCCCCACCCGCCCCCAAAAAAACAAAAATCTTGCTTAAAAAAAAAAAAAAAAAAAAAAAAAGTTTTTCCATTTGAAAATTTTTTTGAAAAAAAAGGGACTGGTATTGAAACCCCCCCCTCCACACTCTTTTCCATTTTTTCCACCCCGGGCCTACTACTGTTTTCCCACCCCCAAAAGAAGGGTCATTGTGCCACTGCTGCCTCATGCTGCGGCTGGGGGACCCTGCCGTGACCTCCCCCTGGGGCATTGTGCCACTCTCTAAACCCTTGCTGTTGCCCCTGCCGCCCGTCACCCCCAAACTCTCTTTTCTTTGTGCCACTTGGGGCCCCAATTCCTGTTTTTGCCACCCCCAGAATTTCATTGTGCCACTTTTGGGCCCTCTGCTGCTGTGTGGCTTTTTTGCCGTAAACCTTTTTAAATAAAGAGAAAATTGGACTAGGTAAAATTTAAAACACTTTAATGAAGTATTTTTAAAAATTTGCCCATCCATTTTCAGGCATTAAACCCGGGTGAAAATTTAAAACCATGACAAAAAATTTGGCCAATTTGGTAATAGTTTTTATTCAGGTTGGGTTTGCGACCCCCGGGTTTTTTTAAAAAAATTTAAAGGGCAAAAGTCCCTGAAAATCAAAATTTGGGAGACCCCAAAGGGCCCAGAGAAAGAGAGGGGCGAAATGAGGGGTACCCTAGGCGCACTCGGCCCAAAACCGTTTCGGGGCAAACTCCTCCCCTTCCTCAGGCACGAGCATATCAGTATACAGCCACTCCTTAAATAGGTAAGAGGGTGTTTACTCCTACATTCTAACATCGTTAAAAAACACACAAAAAAAAAAAAAAAGCTTTACAACTTGATGAATTTGTCACATATCTCAATAATATCCACTCATTGATCCAATTCTCTATGACCAGTGATGAATATATGATTACATATCTTGACGTGCTGGTCAAGAAAGATGGTAACACAGTTAGTACATCACTATATAAAAAGCAGACTGATCGAAATAATGTCTTGCATCACAATAGCCAACATGCCCCCCAGACATTTAGGGGGATCGCCAAATCACAGTTTATAAGGGCTCGGCGAATATGCTCAAGTGACGCCGAGTACCTAGCCACTTTGGAGAAGTTGATATGCCGATTTAAAAATAGAGGCTACGATGAAACAGAGCTTAGGAAGATGGGAATGGATGTTTCAATGATCCCTAGAGAGAACCTCCTCAAACCTAACAACAACAAAAACAAAAGGTGAGGCAAGACCAGCAATTCACTTACATATCTGCCTATGATAAACATGCAGGGCTTATCAAACAGGCAATATCCAAATATTGGGGGATATTGCGTAGCGACACGAAGGTGGGGCACCTTTTTAAGGAAGCACCCGATTGTGTACCGAAAAGGTAGGACCCTAGGTCAACAACTAATTTCAGCGGACCTTAAAACAACTAGCTAGTAAGAAAAACAGAAACTTTTAAGCTCTACAAGATCAGGGACCATTGCGTGCTTGACGTGTACCAATTGTTCACTGATTCTCAAAGGAGACTCTATAAACCACCCCTCTAAAGGCCATAAGTAAAAATCAAAGGTTTTCATACATGTGAAAGTGAGGGGGTTATATATATGTTAAAGTGCCCCTGTGGGCGAGTATATGTGGGGCAGACATCGAGATGTATTAGAGTCAGAATCAATGAACCTAAGTCGGCCATTAGAAGCTCTAGAAAAAAACTGAACAACCCTAGTGATAGCTTAGTGTATCTAAAGATGTCGATCCCCCAAAAAAAACTTTTGGGGGAAACGACCGTGGCTAAACACTTCGCGAAGCACGGCATGACTTATGCGAATTGCGCTGGTGCGTTTTAAGAAAAAAGTTTTATGTAATGATAACGCATCCCTGACTAATAAATTACTTAAACGTGAGGGCTTACTGGATCACGGAGCTAGAGTCATTATCTCCGAGGGGCCTCAAATGAGAGCCTCAATTTTCGAGTCTTCCTTTGAATTGGGTTACGTAACAGCATGAGATGGTTTCCCACTGTTTTGCCTGCAGTTATGTCTTAATAATGTTTTTATTTTTCGTGTATTTTTTGTGTGTTTTTTTTTTTTTGTGTGTGTTTTTTAACGATGTTAGAATGTAGGAGTAAACGCCCTCTTACTATTTAAGGAGTGGCTGTATACTGATATGCTCGTGCCTGAGGAAGGGGAGGAGTTTGCCCCGAAACGTTGCACGTCCGAGTGCGCGCTAGCTACCATCATTGCGCCATCTCTGCTCTGGGCCCTGGCGTCTCCCAGATCGATGCATGGACTTTTGCCTTGAATTTTTTGAACGACCGGGGAGAGCGCAACCTAACGCTGAGTATATGCTATTGCCATTCGTCCATTTATTGTCATGGTGTATATCACGGTTGAATGCCTGAAAGTGGATGTCAATTTTAAAAGTACTTCATTAAAGTGTTGAAATTTTACCTGAGTCCAATATCTCTTTATAAAGTATTGATTGTGGGGCTTGGAGAACCCCGGCTGTGGAACCCGTTTAGCATACCAGCGAAACAAGTTATCATTGGTCATACTGTTTATTGACTGAGATTGTTGCCGTGACCTACACACTGTGTCTCTGTCCCACTCTGTGGCCTATTCCTGTTTTTGCCACCTCCAGAATGTCATTGTGCCACCGTCTGACCTCATGCTGCTGCTGTGGCTGCTGCAGTGACCTACACACTCTGTCAGTGAGCCACTGACTGACCTCATGCTTGCTGCTGCTGTGATGCCCGCATTTTCCATGGCCTACTCTTTTTACCTAGTGTCATTGTGCCACTGTCTGACCTCATGCTGCTGCTGTGGCTGCTGCCGTGACCTACACACTGTGTCATTGTGCCACTGTCTGACTCATGCTGCTTGCTGTTTGGGTGCTGCCGTGACCTACACACTGTGTCATTGTGCCACTGTCTGACCTCATGCTGCTGCTGTGGCTGCTGCTGTGACCTAAACACTCTGTCATTGTGCCACTGTCTGACCTCATGCTGCTGCTGTGGCTGCTGCCATGACCTACACACTGTGTCATTGTGCCACTCTGTGGCCTACTCCTTTTTTTGCCACCTCTAGAATGTCATTGTTCCACTGTCTGACCTCATGCTGCTGCTGCTGTTGATGGCGTCAACGCCACACTGTGTCATTGTGCCACTGTCTGACCTCATGCTGCTGCTGTGGCTGCTGCCGTGACCTACACACTGTGTCATTGTGCCACTGTCTGACCCATGCTGCTGCTGTGGCTGCCGTGACCTACATACTCTGTCATTGTGCCACTGTCTGACCTCATGCTGCTGCTGTGGCTGCTGCCATGACCTACACACTGTGTCATTGTGCCACTCTGTGGCCTACTTCTTTTTTTGCCACCTCCAGAATGTCATTGTGCCACTCTCTGACCTCATGCTGCTGTGGCTGCCGCCATCACCTCCACACTCTGTCACTGATGTTGCCACCTGAGCCCACAGCTTGTTTTTTTCCAGCTGTCGCTGCCATGACTTTATCAGGCTACATTCCCCCTTCAGTTTTTTGGTCAGTTTACCCTCTTAAGTGCCCAGGGAATTTTATAGTGAAGCGATTCTAAGAGCGGCGGCAGTCATGTGCGTGTCATACTAAAACACAACATTGTATGAAGACCAAACCAAGCTCCCTCTGCATATTTAAGCATAGCACAACGTTCTACAGCACCCTGCAGGCTCTGTGCAGCCTGTTTTTTAATGTGAATCATGCCGAAGTAATTCGGAACGAAGTTATTTTTTGCCGAGAAATTAGCCGAAGTGAACGAAACGAATTTCGGGAAATTCGCCCATCTCTATAGGTAATACATGCAAAATATATCATATATTTTTCATATGTACAATCTATGTTTGAGAAGTTTTAAGACCTGAAAACATTGTAAACAGAA
>JAODAL010077192.1:0-13357 GCA_025379985.1 Phyllomedusa bahiana | reverse complement strand
TGTGCATGGGTTTCGGGGAGGTGGGGTCCAGGGGGGGTTCCCTGGGATGGTTTAGGGGGCCCGCTGGGGCGCCGCCCTCGAGCTGGGGGTGACAGCTGAGGGTAATTACAAAAAGGAGGATGGGTTGCCAGACCATGTGGGTGGCTCCAAGGACCTGCAGCCCCAATGGTGTGGGGTGTTTGGTGCACTTTAGGCTATGCTCACACGGCTGATTTCAGAACTGATTCATGTCGGATTTCCGACGTTAATACGTTCCGAAATCAGTTGCAAATCAGTTGCAAATCAGTTGCAAATAAGCTTCACTAAGTGTGGCACGTATTTGGAACTGATTTCCCGACGGATTCACCATCCCCATTCATTATAGTTGGTGAATCCGTCCGGAAATAATTGACATGCACATTGTTATTGCGGCCGCAATCCGGAACGGAAATAAGTGTCGTCTGAATGACGTCACATATTTCCCATTAAAATCAATGTAAAACGGCCAGTTACTTGTTTGTAACTGATTTCGCAACGGATTTACGGCCGTAAATACGGCTGCAAATCCGTTGCGAAATAAGCCGTGTGAACGTTGTTGGGGGTGTGTATGTTCTTGGAATGTTGTTTGGAAATAAAAGGTTATTTATTACTGTTTTTGTATTTTTTTAATAAAACGGCTGCTGTGGCCATTTAATCCAATGCCATTGTCGAGTTTTATTCCGGTTATCGGAGGGGGAGGTGGGAGGGTGAGTGGTTGGGTGTCTGTTTTTGGGATAGGTGCCATAAGTCGGCACTGCCTCTGGGTCATGGGTCCTGCGCACAAAAGAGAGGCCAATATAACAGTAAGCAAAATCCTCAGGATCTCTGCTTGCTGTCATTAAATGTAAACATTTTGGGGCTTTCAGGCATTATGTAGTGAATGTATGTGTATGAAGGGTATACTGTAATGTGATGTACACATGTATGCTTTTTTTCACAGTATCATTAAAGCATGATGGACTCTGATTCTGCTTTATTCTGTCGATTTTTAGTGGGTGCTTAAGGTTTCCCTCTTATTCATAGAAATGAGTCATTCTGTAGACTTCACTATTCTGGGTATCAGAGAGCAACAGAATATAATATAATGGACTGTAGCGCCAATGTGAACAAAGACTCATTCATGCCCACTCCTGAGAGGTGGATGCAATTGCTTCCATCCTGTATTTCAGTGGGACTAATTTGCTGCTTTCCAACCAGAATCCACTGTAACAATTAACATAGCGTGGATTTTAAAATCTGCAGGGTATCCATTATTCCACAATAATTTTCCCCACTGCATCTGAATAGGGTATAAAATACCACATTTACTAACGCTTACTGTATAATGTCAGCAGATTACGTCACACACCTGAATCTGGACAGAATTCTGAACATGGCCCACATCGCTCTCCTGTCCTGCATCAGTTTATGGGTATGTCCACATGGCATCTTGCGGCGCGTAGCTGTGCGCGTTGCAAGACGCCGTGTGTTTAGAAAAACGTGCAGATCAGCGCATTCTTCTAAAGCACAGGGCGGCTCCATTCACTTACATTACCCCTGCCGCGTATACACTGGAAAGAAGTGACATGTCACTTTTCCCCTGCATTCACTACACGCTACAGGGAAGACGGCAGGTAATCATTGCTCTATATGAGAGCTATGATTACCATGATTACAGGACGTATTTCGGGGGCGCCTTGCAGTGCAATTACGCCCCGAAATATGCCCCCTATCATTGAAGCTACAATCTATCAGTCTGGAATATTTCATGCTTAGGATTTTATGGACTGCATATAATTGAAGCAAAACTCTCAGCTGTGAGCAGGGCCTGTTCAGATTTACAGCCTTTGGAAATGAACTAAAAATGTTTCAATCCACTGACAGCAAATAGAGATCTTGAATACTATAAGGAACTGATTTAGTTTGCCGGATCATTTTTGTTTTTAATTCGGAGTTTGCTATTATTAAGTGATCAGCAAGGGATCACCAGAGCTGTTGCACCATTTACAGGTCAGCTGAAAATCTGCTTTATAAGGAACTGATTTACACACAGCATGTGTCCTTCCAGCAATGGTTGCAGGGTGTTTGTTCTCTGATGTTTATTGCCTGAAACGCCATGTCCATCCGTTTGATGAAGCAGAAAACGTGACTCATCGGAGAAGGCAACCCTTTGCCAATCAGTAAAGGTCCAATTCTAATACTGCCTTAAATATGAAAGCATTTTCTGCTGATGCAACCTCATTAGCGTAGGTGCAGTGACCATCCGTCTGCTTCAGGGCCCCATACACAGTAGGGTTAACTGAACTGTTGTTTTAGACATGTCTGGTAGTCCCCTGGCTTATTTTGAGAGTGAGATGCTCCATTGTAGTGTGTTGGTCCACCCTAATGCCAATTAACGTTCATCTCTCACATCAATGGCACATGGTGCTCCACAGTTTCCACATTGCTTATTCGCAGTGGGATATTTGTTCACTCACCATACACTTTCACCACAGCAGCAAACAACAAACACCCTTGGCCCCAAAGTCAATAATCATTCCTTTTTGCAACTCTAATAAATCGCCCCTTTTTCCCATGAAAGCAAAGTGTGCAGACAACCTTTCACACACATAATATACCCACCAAGACAGCTCACAACATGTAATATCCTTCATGACCTATGTGCTGCCGATGTCAAAAGTAGGAAGTAGTCATAATAATGTGACTCAACTATGTACATGCTCTTATTCCTACAGTCATTGATCATGTATTTCCCTGCATTATGTGCACATGAAATCATCAGTAGTAAAATGTAAGAATGTGCAGTAATCTTTGTCATGTTGTAGTTCCAAGTTGTTGCACTCTGGTCATTGATGACTCCCAGCATGCCATAACTGCCTGCAGTTCTCAAGGCATGCTGGGGGTTATAGTTTCACAACAGCCTGTAGGTCACAGGCTGTGATTGTGAAACTCTTCTGGGAATTATAGTTCTAAAACAGCTTGTGGCATGTTGGGCATTATAATTTAATGTCTGAAAGTTGCTGATCAGTGTGTTAGTCTGTTGCCTGTTAGGCCGTATCTCCACTGCAATGAAATGAAAAACTATCGTATTTTCGGCGGTTTTAGGATTCTAAAACCGCCAAAAATACAATTCAGGTAGCCCAGAGACTTAAATATAAAAAACGACCTGTAGTCTCCACAGGTCATTTTTCTCTGCTTGTCTTCTGGCGGCGGCATATCATACAACATGTTGTATAATGCATCAGGACTTTGAGTTTTTTTCATCGTCTTTCCAGAAAATCAATTGTCTGGGCTGACGGCAAAATTCAGAACCGACTGCTTTTTCACGCAAAACATGACAAAAACCGCGGTCATGCAACGAAAAAAAAAACGGTTGACTTTTGGCCATTTTTTGTCCGATGCAACATAGACCTTGCCTTAGGCTACGTCTCCACTGCACACAAAAATGGCTGTTTTCTCAAATACGCGGAAAAAGCGACTAAAAAGAGTTCCCATAGACTATAATAGTAAAAACGTTGTCTCCACAGAACGCTTTTCTTCTGCCCGTTTTTGCTGCTGGACGTTTTTTGAAACATGTTGGGCAGAAAATTTACTATTGGAGTCTATGTAAAGCGGCAGATGTTTTTTGGCACATTGTTTGCAGAAATACACATTATTACACACATTATATTTCTGCAAAAAAATGCACCAAAAACGCGCCACAATTTTTTGAGGCAGCTTTTGATAGGCAGTGGAGAAAAAAATTCAGCTTTATGAATGTTTTTAGGATTTGGTTTACATTGAGCTTTTTGTCCTATGCCGTGTAGACATAGCCTTAGAATTTATTGTTAACATTAGGTTTCAACATTGCTTGGCAGGGAAGCGGACGGATGATGACATCTATCAGCTGATAAATAAGGGCAGGTATAAACACAACATAACCTGACTGTGAGCGCTTGTACTGCAAGATGTTACATATTACACATTTCCCTATGTGGACTTAACTCCTATCCAAAGTATTTGCTCAGAAGCCTCAGACATGGTTGTTTAGCCTCTTCTAGGAGCACAGGCAAGGTGTAAAGTGCAACCATCAACCTCTGCAGTAAACAACATAGGCATGCGTCAAGGGCAATGTACACTTTCAGATTTTTCCTCATAGTCTTGTCACCCTAGCTGTTAGTATCTACAGGCGGTGAGTCATACCATGATAATAGCCAAGTGTTTAAAAACCAGGACACGCGGGGTGATGACACAGTGCAGACTGGTATGTAGGACACAGGAACATTTATAAAGATTATTGCATAAGAGAACTGGGCTGTGACCATATAAATACACTGGATACTGCCCACTAATGTTGAAATTAAAACACATACTGTACCATTTATTGCTGCATTTGAGGTATCAACACATCCAATGCTTACAGATGTCCAGTGTCGTACTTTCCCCATTGTCTTCCCGAGATGCGCACAGGTTCTATCTAAGCAGATTTGCATTTTATGTGTTTTTTGGGAAATTGTTTTGGCACATCGTGATAGTAGTAATGATTACTTATAGACATGTACAGAAGGACAGCAAAAATATGGGGCCCTTATTGACCCATAAACAGCACAATCCTGTTAATAGAAGAAACAAATCCTCAAAGACAAAAATATAGCAGCACCCAGGTGGCATCAAATTCCATACATGTTATGAAACATTTAGGGTATGTTCACACCAATCTGAAAATCTGACGTGAAACCCAAGGCGGAAATCTGGGGCAAGACCTTGGATTTCCGCCAAGGATTTTATTTTTGCATAGACAGTTTTTGCCTCTATTTAGGATGTGGGATAGTCCCATTTCAATGCCACTTTTTGCTCGCCCAAAGTGGAATCCAAGCAGGATCCGCTTCAAAGAATGGACCTGTCCATTCTTGTTTTGTTGTACTGGATGGAATCTGGGGGTTTGGGGGTCAGCCCTGGGTCCCTTATCTTCTCACTACATTTTTGGTCTGGGTCGCTCATGCATCCATGGCTTTCAATACCCCTGTTGCTGATGCACCCATCTTTACATCTCCCGGGCCCCGCATTAACCCCCACTGTCCAAGATCCAATTTTCATCGTCTATTCCTTCCCCCTCCCTTCCAAAACTTAATCTTGAGAATACCTTTGCCCTTCCCATCCATCCCTCCCTGATCTTTTTCTAGTCAATGGCCTTTCACTCCCACCCCGGGCCCGAAAACCGCTGCCTTGGGATAACACTTGACTTGCTTTTTTCCCTTCAAAACCAAACTCCAAAACCCCCCTCTGCCTCCGCTTCCCCCTGAAAAATACGCTCGGTCCCCTCATTCCTTAACCTTCACTACAAAAATGCGGTCCTGCCCTTGTTACTTTCCCCTTGATATGCAACACCTTTTTGCGGTCCCCCTTTGCACTTTGCCCCTTAATCCTCCAACTCTGTCCCATCTTATCCACTTTGTCCCCGTTTTCCCATGCCCCTCCCCTCGCCAATCCTGCACTGGCTCCCATTACCCAGCGCATTAATTTCAAGTTACTAACCCTGACTACAAGCTTCCTAACCTCTCCCCTCCTACTTTCTGCCTTAATCTCTAATACCCCCCCTCCCGTCCCCACAGGACCTTTTCTCTCTCTTATCAGTCCCCAGACTTTTCCGCTTTTCCCACACTTTGGAACCTCTTTCCCACCCTCAGATCTCCCCCCCTTTCTCCAGCTTTAAAAGCAAAAACCCGAAAACCCATCTCTTTTGGATCGCCTTTTAACCTACAATAACCTGCTGTGCTACCCCTCCCCCAAACTGTCTGCCCTCATCTTTTGTCTCTTTCCCCTTCCTTGTAGATTTAAACCCCGTGGGCGGGTTTTTTTTTCCGTTTTTCGTTGTTAGTCACAGATTGTCCCTTGTACTTTTTTGACTTTTGTTATTATGTAACCCCCCGAATGTACAGCGCCCTGGACAATGGCGCTCTAAAAAAATATTTTTTAAAAATCCTTAACGACCCCCCCCCCACCGTCTTTAGACGTCGCTGCAGACACCCGGGGTTTTTTGGCGCTGGGCCCCCCAAAATTGGTGGGTCGGGGTGTCTACAAGACCCCATCCCGAGCTGTCCTGAGGCATGGGGAGCGGAGGAAACCTCCCCAACCGAGCTTTAACCCCTTTTATTGCGGGGCGCGTTCCCCAGGCAATCAAAGGGTTCCCCCCCTCTGTGGGTGATTGGAAAACCCGGTAACCCCCCAGGGCTCGGAAAGGGTGCACAGTCAGCCTTTGGGGGTAGCATGGCCCCCGGCTTCTGTATTAAGCCAGGATTTTGGGCGCAAGTGTGTGTCCTAATCACTGCCTGTGTCAAACTGACAAGATTGAATGTATTAGCATAAGAAAATGCTAATACATTATAAGTGTAAACAGGGTAACAGTTCTCCCCTTTATGGGAGTAAAAAAAAAAGTACCAAAAAAAAAATAAAAAATGTAAAAAAAAGAATAAAAAAAAAAAATTAAAAAAAAAATAAAAATTAAAAAAAAAATAAAAAATACATTTAAAATTTAAAACACAAAAAAACCAAAACAATTTGGGGATCCCCACTAGGGGGCGAATCGATTTTTAAACCCAAGTGGAATTCGTTTTTGAATTTAGGAAAACTTCGGTTTTGGGGAAAGAAGTCGAAGTTTGGGGTTTCTTCAGGTGAACGAAGTGTGCTTTTTTATTGTTTAAAAAGGCTTCGAGCACATGGGCTACATTTGGGGGGAAAACCTCTGGGGGAAGAAGGGCATAGCCCGCTTTACAAAGTGCAAGGTGAAACCAATCAGAGCCGGGGGGGATTCTGTGACGTCACCCCAAATATAAGTCCCGGGGGGCGAGCCGGGAGCTCACACTCCTCTCACTGTTAAATTTATCAGGGAAGGGGCTGGCGGCTGATAATTTTTACGAAAAATTGATTTTTTTATGCTTTTCTGTGGGGTTTCCCCCAGCTTGTCTCCCGAGAAAAGTTTTTTCTTAATTTTTCTATTTCTAATTTTTTGGGGTATTGGATCTGAAAACCAGTGTGCCTTTCCCCGCAGCTGGGATATTTCATTTTAATATCCCAATGGGATCTAAAACCCGTTTTTTTTGTAAATTTATTTTTAAAAAAACAGGTTTTTTTCAATTTCAAATACCACTTTTATTTTTTTGGGTGTCCAAATTTTATTGCGAAATTTTTTATCCAGGGGGTTTAAATTTAAACATTGTTTTGTGGTGTGCCCCCAAAAAAAACCGTCTTTTTTTAAAGCCCAAAAAAATATAAATTTTTCCTGTAGCCTAATTCACAAAACAAAAAGGTTAAAATTTCAAAATGTAAAACTCTTGGGTTTTGTTTGGGGTAGAAAAACACGCAAATTTTAAACGTACAAAGCAACTAGTTGTGCGGACAAATTTTTGGCGCAAATTTTTCATCCAGGGGTTTAAATTAAACGTTTTTTTGCTGGTGTGCTGAAAAAATAAACCTCTTTTTTAACGCCATAAAAAATAAATTTTTTTTTAAGGGCCCAAATTTATGTCCGAAGGTTTAAATTAAGCCTGTTTGGCTTTTACATTTATTTTAAAAACACACGTTTTTTTAAAGGGAAAATACAAGAAATTTTTTTCCCGGGCCCTTTTGGGGGAACGAAATTTTTTATAAAAGGGTTCCCCCAAGTTTGTTACTGGGTTCTTTTTGGAGCCCAAAAAACGGGTGTGTATCATATACAGATATCATCTTCAAAACAGTGTCTTTTACATTTTAAAAACAAAAAGTATGTCGGGACAGAGAGGTGGGCGGGCTCTGCCCCTTGCGGGGGAAATGGCACAAACATTCCTGGAACAGGCCCGGTCGCAGCACACCCAAGGGGACGCCCGCGCAGGGGTCACTCGGTGGGGCCACAACTGCCGCTGTCATCTAGGGGCCGTGTGTTGTTCAGAAACCCCCAAAAGGTTTTGGGTTTGGGGTTGTTTAGGTAATCCTCTTTCCCCCCAGAGACATTGACAACCCCACCCAAGAGTCGGGGGGAAACCTCGGGAAAAAAACCATTTTTGGGGAAAGGGCCCCAGGAGGGGTCTGCGGCCCTCCCCGGGCCTCAGCCCGCCTTGCCCCAACGGTTCCCTCAGCCGGGAATCTTCTATGTGGTCTGGGTCAGGGGCCACTATATAGCGAGGTTTGAAAAATTTGAGGAGGGCAGCGCAGCTATTTGGCAGCGAAGAAAAAGGGGCCCAAATTATCGCCGGTTCTTGCAGTAGGCGGCAAAGTATAGATGTGGAGAGTGGCAGGGGAGGTCATGTTGGGGGGGTCAGCCTCTGCTTACCAAGCCCGGGTGATGGGGGGACGCAGTGCCGTTTTGAAACCCAAATAGAGGATGAAGTAGCCGACCGCATTTGGGAGCCGGGTGAGGCAAGGACTTACCATCTTTGGAAAAGGGGGGGGGCGTCGCTTGGCGTCGGAAAGCAGCGCGCCAGAAAGTGGGTGTGTGGCCGTGGTAGCATTTTAGCGCAGTGGGGAAGGTTTCCCCCCCGGGGGGGCCAAGCGGCCGGGGGGGTTAAAAAACCCGCTTGGGCAGGCCCCATGAAAAGAAGCGGCACAGGGGTCAGCGAGGCAGCGGGGGGCGTTGTCCTCAGGGGGGGAGCGTTGGCGGAAAAAATCCGTTTTTCGGCGGTGTGGAAAGTTTTTTTGTAAGCCCACCAGAGGAGCTGAATATGGGTTATGTAGAAATCTGGGGGCAGAAAGTAAAAAGGTGGCCCAGGGGCAAAACGTTGGCCCCGGGCCCCTGGAAAAAACCACATGCAGCATCACCTTTCCGGTGGCCGGGAAAAAACGTGGCTAGTTGTGGGGGTCCCCCTGCCCGTTTGCAGCAGAGGGGCCAGTGGCACGCATGCCATTTCAGCCGGCCCAAGGGCTCCCCCACCTCTGCGGGAAGGAAGTTGTTTCCCCTTTGACACCCTCTCCCGGCCCAGAGGGCTTGTTTCCCTCGCTATTTCATGGCCCCAAAAAAAGTCTTTTCAGCGAGGCGATTGCAAGAGAAAAAACCAGTATGGCCAAAAAACCCAAGGGCGAAGCGGGACCGTATCCGGGCCCAAGTTGTTGGTACTGCAGTCCCCCCCCTTTTCCCAAATGGGGGAAATCTGCCCCGTTCAGAGAAAACAAATTGGCTTGTGCCGAGCCGAGTTTGGAGAGTTCCAAGCCTTTAATTTTTTTTCCAAAAAGGGGGCCCAAGGTACGAAACTTCTAAAATGTAAAACAGAAGGGGGGGTCAGCCCTTGAGCTTATCGGTTTGTTCCAAGGTCCCACAGCAGCCGGCGTTGGAGCTGAAACTACGGTCAGGCCAGTACATGTCCTTTACGGCCCACGGGGTGAATTTTTTGTTCCGGGCCCGCACCCCAAACAACGGAAAAGGGCGCCGCTTTCTCCTCCACGTTGTCAAACTGCTGAAACCTGCGCCATGTCCGCCCCTCCTCCTCCCCACCACCTTTCAGCCTCCACAAGTACTGCTCCCTCATACCAAAATGTGTGGGGGCCACAGCGGTGTAGGGCAGTTCTACACCGGGCTTCCCTTTCGGCAAACGAATCAAACAGGGGAGGAAATGCTCCGCGTCAGGCACCCAAAAAATCGATGTTTGGGCTTTCTCCGCCCCAAATGCAAATCGGAACCTTGGTGACGGACAATGGGGGAAACATGGTGCCCGCGCTGAAACCGGGAGGGATGGTCCTTTGGCCCTGCAGGGGCGCACGTTTAAATTTCGGGTTTGGGGAAAAGGTTCCTGAAGTCTTCCCCCGATCTTCAAAAATTTCTAAAAATGGCCAGGAAACTGTGCATGCACTTTTTTCCCATTGTACAAAGCCCGGGAAAACCCTCCCCGAGTTTTCAGCGGCCCGAAAAGGCCCCCCCCCAACACACTCTGATTTTGCGATGGGTTTTCCCCCCGCGGGAAATTTCCCGGGCCCGCACATGTTGGACCGACTGTATGAACAAAAGGGAAAAGGCCCTTAACCCAATTTTTTTTATGATCCAGGCAGACAGAAGTACTCCCCTGTGTAACTTTGATGTCAGCCAATGGCAGCTCATGGGGTGACACCCGCCCTTTGTTGAGGCCATTCGGGAGGCCCGTTTTTTTGTCAGTCGCCGGACTACGGGATGAATAACTAAATTTCCCCTGCTTCTTTCCCGGAAAAAGATGCTGAAAAAAACTGTTGGGCAGGGGACTGCAGATGTGGCGACTACTTTTGTTGGGCCCCATGAGTCCGGTGGGGACTGAAAGGAGGAGGGGGGAGGACCTTGGAGCAGAAGCAATTTTTGGTGAAAAGAGTGGGGTTTTTTTTACCCCGGTGACGAGAGGAGGGCAGGAGCAGCTGGAGGAGGTAGATGGAGATGAGGAAGACGAGGGAGATGACCCGCAAGCACCGTGGCGTAACAGTGGAAATGGGGGGGCAGGGGGCCCCTCGGAGTCACTTGTGGATGTCCGCAGCATGCTTATTTGCCCGGCTAAAAAACAGCCCAAAAGTCAAACCTTCCCGGGAGGGGGGATGACTTCTGGCTTCCCCCCCTATTGGACCCTCGCTACCGGTCCAAAAAGGGGCCTTTTTTCCCAGCTAAATTTAGGGGAAGGGCAAAACTCAAAATTTCTATAGGGAAATCCTCCCCTAATCAGTTGGCCGCGCCTATTTGCGGATCGTCCCTCCTTGACAGGTCTGAATGGGGGTTTCCCCAGCGTCACGTTTCTACCTTTCCGCGGGGCTGGGGGATGGGGGGGGGGTAGGGCAGTACCAGCTCCATCAGTTGTAACCTTTAAATCTGGGGTCATGATGAGCAGCTTTTCCCTTTACCCGCCCTTTGTGAGGAGGGGGTCGCCGCAGCAGCCGCGAGGACCTGGAGCAGTTCCCCGAACCAAAAAAGGTTGTGGTACTTGGACAGCACTCAGTTTAAAAATCCCCTGGACTATGGGCAGCCAAACTGGATGGGGTGGGGCCCCAAAATTGCCGAGGTTTTCGGGAGAAGCTGTTCCGGCCCCCGGGCCCGTAGTGTGGGATCAAGCGGGGGTTCAGTGCGGGGGGGGCCAAACGTTTCCCAAGGGGAAAACCCCTTGTCCCCGGGAAATTTTGGAAAAACTGGGCCTTTGTCAAGATGAATCAGGCGTGGATCAGCCCCGGGGGTTTCCAACACCAATGCCTTAGGCGTCAGTCTGGGGTTTAAAAATACCTGCCCTCAGCCCCTTTTTCTGTTTTCCCCCACCCACCCCGATGCCCCACATTGCTGGCCCGTTTTCCTTTTTGCCTACCCCCCTTTTTTTTTTACCAGGGGCTGGTATTGCCACCCACCTTTAACACTGGCATTTTGCCACTCTATGAACCTATGTGCTGCTTTTCCGTGAAACCCCCGCTTTTCAAATCATTTTGCCCTCTGTGGCCCTTTCCCCCTGGGTTTTCCACCCCCCGAATGTCATTGTTTCCATGCCTGCCTATACTGCTGCCGGCCTTTCCCCCCACACTTTTTGATTGGGGCCACTCTGTGGCCTAATTTTTTGTTTTGACCCTCCAGAAAGTCCCTTGTGCCACTGCCTGACCTCATGCTGCGGTGTTGTGACCTTCCCCACTGTGTGGGTTTTTGCCACTCTGTGGCCTAATACTTTTTTCCCACCTCCGAATGTTTGTTTCCACTGCCTACCTTATGCTGCTGGCCGTGACCTCCGCTTCAGTCATTGTGCCCCTTCTGTGGGTTTCCCCCTGTTTTGCCCCCTCCCGAATGTCATTTTGCCCTTTCCCGGGCCTCTAAGCTGCCGCCCTGCCTCCGTCTTCCCCCGTTCCCTTGGCCATTCTGTGGCCTATTCCTGTTTTTTCCCCTCCAGAATGTCATTGTGCCACTGCCTGACCTCCTGCTGTGTGGGTAGCGCCCGGAAACCCCCACACTCTGCACTAATTTTTGCCCCCCCTTTAGTCTCAGCTTTTTTTTTTCCAGCTTTTGCTGGGGGACTTTATCAGGCTACATTTTCCCCCTTCAGTTTTTTGGTAGTTTTTTTCCCCCTTAAAATGCCCAGGGAAATTTTTTGTGAAAAAAAAACGATTCTTTAAAAACGGCGGGGAGTCATTGGTGTCATACAAAAAAACCAAAAATTGTTTTGAAGCCCCAAACCCCCGCTCCCCCCTGCTTTTTTTTGAAAGGCCCCAATGTTTACAGCCCCTGAGGCTTGTGCAGCCTGGAAATTGCGGGTTTTTAACGCGTTTTTGCCCAAATAATTTTGGAAAAGAAAAAAAAAAGAATTTTTTTCGGAAAAATTTGTCGAAGTGAGAACCCAAATTTTTTAGTAATTCCCGGCCCCTCCTTAAACCCCCCAACCCTAAAAAGCCTGTAGGGGGAAATTAAAACTAACAAGTTATTAAGTGTGAAATGTGAATGGGGGTAATTAAAAATTAAAAAAAAAAAAAAAAATTTAAAAAAAAAAAAAAATACTGCAATTATTTATAGTGAATTTAAAACTTTTCCCCCCTAAAGTAAAACTTGTCTCAAATAAAACGGGGGCCCCAAAAACTGGTCTTTGAAAAAATAAAAAATTTAAAAACTGTTCAAAACAATGGGGCAAAAAAAAAAAAAATGTTCTGGTCATTAACTCTTTTCGGTGTTGGGTTAAAGGGGTTAATTATAATAAAGTTGAAAATCCACAATGTAGTTCGCAATGGGAACTACCACGTTGATTGTCCATGCAAATGAATAGAACTCAGTTTGCACAAATTTTTTTTATCCGTGTCCAATTCCACAATAAAATTTGTTGTGTGAACTAACTCTTGAATGGCATGACCCTGAGCAATCCCATTTTTGTGCTCTTGCCAACCCCCCCAACCTTCCCCCCAGTTCCCCCAAATAAAGCACTGAGCCGTGGATTGGAAAATTTGGGCCACAGCAGCCATTTTATTAACTAAAAATAAATAATGAATAAAAAAACCAATAATGGCAGAAAAATGAGCATTCATCCCAACCCCCCCCTTTTGAAACCCCCAATAACACAACGTTCCAAACCCCTTGTACCACACCTTAAAACGAACGGGGCTGAGGTCCTTGGCCCCAAAGCAATCCCCACCAGGTCTGGCGACAACCCCTCCTTCTCCCCCGGGGTTTTTGCCCTTTGCCCCCCGCCGTCACACCCGGCTTAGGGCACCAACAGCCCCCCTAGGCGGCTGACCACCCGTAACCTGCTCCAAGGCGTGCCCTGTGGGGCCCCAGAACTTCGCCAGCCCGGTCCATCCCCAAGCAATGGGAGCAAGTGGCCCGACTCCCCCCCCTCCTTTTTCAACTCCAAGGACCCCAACCCGCCCCAGCTAGGACCTGACACCATAGCGCGACGCCCCCCCAGCCCCCAAAGGCCCCTTTTTAACCCCTCACGTTATATCGACCACA
>JAODAL010077191.1:0-13357 GCA_025379985.1 Phyllomedusa bahiana | reverse complement strand
GTGTGGGAGGGGACGAAGAGTAGACTTTTGAATTTGGACATATTAAATTCAAAGCATGAACCTCCGGTTTCGATTGAATGGCAAATAATTCAATAAACTTCTAGATTCCCCTTGAAGGGAAAATTTAAATGGAGGAATTTGTGTTTTTCATTATCGAAAGTTATATTTGGAATTCGATTCTGAAGCTGGTCATGTCACCACCTCTGTTTTTAAGAATCTTCCCTGGGGGAGAGTGATGAGAATTAAAAGACTTTGTTCCATTTCGGATAGATTTGAAGAATATGAAAGAGGTTTTTAATCGTTTGGGCTCAGAGAGGTTACCCCCAGTGGAATAAAAATAAGCTAAAAAAAAGGTGGCCAGTTTTACTGGGGAAGATTTTTTTGAAGCCTCCTAAAAGGATAACGTCGCCCAAAGGTATAGTTTTTTTCCCCAATACAGTCCCATTTTAAAGAGATCTTTGGAAATAGTAAAGAAAATTTGCCTATTTTATTTTGTCACAGAATATCAAGAGTGTACTGGGGGAAAAGATGGGGTTAAGTTTTTTTCCCCGGAAGGGTCAGACTTTGGTTCTCTGTTTCTCCTGTCGTTTTGTAGGCCCAACATAGGTATTCTTGTTGGCTTACACGAAGGCTCATAAATGTGGCACACCATTGTACTGCGTGCGGTTTTTATGAGGTCACAAAGTTTCGAATCTACAACACACAAAAGAAATTTAGTATTTTGTCTTATATAAATTGTAATACGAAAAACGTTGTGTACATGATAACCTGTACTCTATGCCAGCTTCAGTACATAGGTGTAACAGAGGAGTGGATCCGCTGGGCCAATGCAAGCGATGATAGCTAAGCCACGCCAGGGAAGGGGAGTTAAGTACCCCGGTTTTCACCAGACCCCGCCGAAAAAGCGGGATGGACTTGCTGGGGGCGGGGGCTACCAGGTCGTTACCCCCTGACGTGATTTGCTTCGATGGGGCCGGGGTCAGCGTGACAGAAACTTTAACCCGGGAGGCGTGTCGGGGACAGGCGAAGGTCAGGGCGGGGCAGCAGAGGTTGGTCAGGAGGGCGACTCAGGGCAGGCGCAAAAGGCAAGGTCGGGAAAGTAAGCGGCGGACGGTACAGGGTAACAAAACGGAACCCCAATATCTCTAACGCCCCAAAAACACACAACAGACGGGCAGGAAGTACGGGGGGCGGATACCTTAAATAGGACCGCCCCGACAAAAACCCAATTACGGGACAGGGCCCCTTTAAATTTGAAAGCCGGCCGTGGCGCCTTAAGCGGCGGCCACGCGCGCGACGGCCGGGACAGGCAGGCGGGCGTTACCGGAGCGCGGCCAGGAAAGGGAGAGGCGGCGCCGAGGCACAGGGGGGTTGGTCGCGGGCCGCCGCAGGCCCCCGCGCCAGACCCCTGCGAGCGGGGAGATGGTCGCGGGGGGCAGCGGAGCCCGCCCCCCGTGACAGTAACCCCCCCCCTTGGGTTCCCCCCCTCTTTTTTAAAAACCCTAGAGAGGAGGTCAGGAACGGTTGGTCCCCGGGTTTCCCCACGCCCCGCTCCTCCCCCCGAACCCCTTCCATAAATGAGAAAGAACCGCTTCCCCCCCCCTGTCTTCGTGCCAACATCCTTGACCTCAAAGATGTTACAGATTTTGGCCACAGGAGAAGGCGGGAAGGTCCACGGGAGAAGGATTCAGCCCAAGGGGCTTGAGGAGAGAGTGGAAGGGTTCGGGATGCGCGGGGAAGGAGGCAGGGGAAAGCTTGTGGACCCCGGGTTTAGAGTTGCATACCTAAAGGGACCAAATATTTGGGACCTAATTGTAGCTAGGCACCTAAAGCGAATATATTTGCTGGATACCCAAACCTTATCGCCTGGCTAAAAATAGGGGCGGAGTCCTAGGGTATCTGTCACCCTGGTTTTTAGTGCGGGAGAACCCTAACGGGGCCTGTCGTGTGAGCTGCCATAAAGTTGTTTTTTTATTGGGGCATCCAGGGCCCGGGGGACATACACAGGTGCAAGGGGGAGGGGGTGGGGGGGATGTGACCCAAACACGAAAAAAAGGGGGAGGCCCCCGTGGCCCCCGAATCAAAAGAGTTATAAAAAAACCTCCGCCGGGGAAAAGATCAGACCAGTTATCCTGACGGGGGGGACACAAATGCCTCGGTGGTGCCCAACACCGGGTTTGACCCTCTAAACCCTGCCCATTAGTCGGGGGTGGTTTTGGGGGAAGAGAAGTCTAACTGGACCGAAATTTGACCCCCCAAAGCCCGCCAAAATTTAGCAATAAAGGGACCCCCCCTATCAGAGACAATATAAAGGGGAGACCGTGCAGAGGAAAAGTGATAGAAAAAAATTTTTGGGCCAGGGGGGGGGGCAGAGGGTAACCCGGGCAGTGGGAAAAGTGGGGCCTTTTTGGAAAAAAACGGTGGGGTACAACCCGATGCCCGTGTTTCCCGAGGGGGGGGAGGCCCGTAATGAAGCCCATGGCTACATGGGTCCAGGGATTTTCGGGCACAGGGAGGGCGGGAAGAAAAACCCCGGGTTTGGGGCGAGGAACCCTTATTACGGGCACAGGAGGGCAGGCTAAAAACAAAGCCCCCTCATGTCCTGACAGGGTAGGCCCAGTAATATCGGGATAAAAATTGAAGCGACCTATAACCCTGGGTGCCCCCCCATATGAAAAAAGGTGCCCCCACTTCGGATTCTAAGGCGAAAGGCAGGTCGCACATACGTCTTCCGGGGGGTAGGTGTGGAGGTCCACGGGGGCACCCCGTGACAGTCGCCCCGGGGGGGGACAAAGTGTGGGGAGGAGGCTCGAGACCCACGTATCGGGGAAGGGGATAGAGCATCAGCTCTGGGGTTTTTTTCGGGGGGCCAAAAATGTAGGCGGAAGTAAAAACGGGCAAAGAATAATGCCCACCTAGCTTGCCGGGGGGTTGGGGCGTTAGCCAAAGAAGATATAGGAGATTTTGTGGTCAGTAAAAATGTCAATAGGGGCGAGCCCCCCCCAGTAGGGCGCCATTCTTCAAGACCCATTAAGGGCCCATAATTCACGATCACAATGTATAGTTCTTCTCGGCAGGAAAAAATGTCTTGGAAAAAAAACCCAAGGTATGTATTACCAGCGGAGGATCTCTGCAGGAGGACCGCAGCGCCGACGACGAAGCATCCACTTCCAAAATAAACGGGACAGTTAGGGTCTGGACGAGACGGGCCCGGAGCCGAAGAAAAATGCCGTTTTGACCCGGGTTGAAGGTTTCTTGGGCCTCGGGGGGGCCAGGATTTGGGTTTGGGCATTTTCCTAGTCGGGCCACCAAGGGAGCCACCAGTGTAGAGAATGGGGGATGAATTCCCTATAATAATTCGCAAATCCCAAAAAACGTTAAGGGCCCCGAAGGCCCCCACCGGTTGGGGCCACACAACACCGCGGGAGCTTGGGGGGATCCACCCGGAACCCCCTTATCAGAGACGATGTACCCAAAGAAGGGTAAGCTAGCACGTTAAAGAGGCCTTTTCGGTTGGCAAAAGTGATGATGCGGAGTCGCCTGGGGGACCTGGCGGACATGGTGGCGATGAGTCTCAAGATCAGGGAGAAGATGAGAATATGTCCAATAGCGAATACACAGCATAGAGTGGTCCCGAAAGATCTCATTAACAAATTTGAAATACTCCCGGGGCGTTGCAGAGACCGAAGGCATAACCAAATACTCGAAATGGCCGCCCCCGTGTATTAAATGCCGTTTTTCCATTTCACCTTCCCTAATGCGGTTTAAAATTTTGTGGGCCCCCGCGTAGATCCGTTTGAAAAATATTTTCGCCCACGCGGGGGTAAAAGTTGGGAGATTAAGGGCAACGGTACGGTTTTTTCGGTAATTTTTTTCAGGCCCCGATTTCATGCAGGGCCGGAGAGCCCCTCCTTTTTCTCCACGAAGAAGAACCGGCTCCAGCGGGGAAAAAGGACTTACGGGGTGAAAACCTTTTTGGGGGGTTTCCTTGCGTACTCAGCATCCCCTTTTCCCGGGACGGAGAGGGGTAAACCCCGGGTCTGGGGGATACGCCAGGTTGAGGTCAATGGGGCAATCATAAGGCCGGTGTGGGGAAAGTCTCAGCCTGGCTCTAGAAAAGACATCGGCAAAGTCCCAGTAAGGCGAAGGTGACCCGGAGGAGGTTTGGCGACTTCCCGGGAACGACTTGAGGGGCAGTTTCGGCTTTGACAGGCAAAAGAAGAGACACGCGGAACCCCCAAAGCATGACTTCACTGTGCTCCATCCAAAGTCGGGGGATGGTCCTGCACCAAGGGAGGCCCCAAAAGGGTTTCCCAGGAGGTCGAGCAGGCTAAATTTTAACGTCTCCTTTTGGAAAGCCCCAATTTTCAAGAAAGGGGGGCCGTACGGAGGCGGATAGGTCCTTAAGGCATTCGCCACTGACCGAGGGACGAACATAGGTTTCTGCAGCGGAGTCACCGGGAGGAAACCCGGTCACAAGTTCGTGCTATGAAGTTTCCTGGATCGAGTCGATAAAGGGGGTGGCCTGAAAAGGGGCTGTCCGGAGAAGCACCAAAAATTTACGGGCATGGTCAGACGGGGGGAGGCCCTTTGACACCCCAGGTTGCCTTCCTACGGCCCCAGGTGCGGAAAATTTCCCGGGCGCACCGGACGTCCCCATGAAATGGGCCCGAACCGCCCAATAGAACAGAGCTGCTTCAGACGACCTGGGGAAAAGTTCCTCCTGGGGCAGGTGGGCTCCTCGACCTGCATAGGGTTCCCTTCGAGGGCCCTTGGGGAGGGAAAAGGGAAACCCGGAAAAATGGGCCCCAAAGGAGGGAGACGGGGTGGACGGACTTTCCGTTGCGGGGGGAAACTCTTGTTGCCTTTTTTGGCAAAGGAATATCCCTCGGGGCGGGGCCAAATGGATTAGGTCTCCAAGGAGCTGGTAAATCCCGAGCGGCGAGTCGTCCTTTTTCGCCCCGAGAGGCCTTGCCCAAAAATTGTCGCCACCCAAAGTTCTTGTTCCATCCAGCTCCCAAGGGGAGGCGAAAAATGCACCGAAATTTTTGACCGACTGGGGGTGTGCCTGACGTAGCCGGGACAGGCTCGGCCGCCAAGAAGTACGGCCGGTTCCTCAAAGACGGGGCGGAACCCCCGGGGGGAACTTTGGGGTCCCCTCAGAGGGTCCCTCGATCCCAAAAGTGGCTAGCCCCAAACCCAAAAGGGTTCTCCAGAAAGAGGGGATTCTGAAAGGGCCCCTTGGCTCGCTCTGTAGGGAATTGATGCCCATCATTCAGGTGGGGTGGAGCATGGCTGATGAAAACCCCCACACTTCTTGGGTCCCAGTAGCGTGGGGGAGTGGCAGATGCAGAGACGGTCCTGAAGCCGAAACATAGAGCAATGGATGCCGGAGCAATGGATGCAGGTGCAGAGGCGGGAGCCGATGGAGGCAGACGAGTCGCCCGGTTTGCACAGGCCGCAAAATGGTCGATGCGTTTTACTCTGCGGGGGACAGCTGTAGTGATGTCCCGGAGATGGGAGAGGTACCCCCGGGGGGAATCCATGGCCGTCTGTACGTAACAGAGGAGTGGATCCGTGGGCCCCAAAGCAAGCAAAGATAGTAAGCCACGCCAGGGAACGGAGTCTAAATAGCCCCCGGTTTTCACCCGAGCCCCCCCCCAAAGCGGGGTGGACTTGCTGCGACATTTAGGCTACCAGGTCGTTCCCCCCGACTTGACTTTCTTGCGATGGCGGGCCGGGGTACAGCGTTTTACAGAAACGTAATCCGGAGGCGTAGTCGGGGGGCAGGAGAAGGTCAGGGCAGGACAGAGGTTCGTACAGGACGGGCAGACGGTCGGGCAGGCGGCAAAAAAGGCAAGGGCAGGAAACGTAAGCAGGGGGACTGGTACACGGTAAACAATACGGAACTCCAATACTCTCTAACGCACCCAAAAAAAACCAACAGCTGGCAGGAAAATATAGGGGCGGAAAACCTTAAAAAGGACAGCGCCCGACAAAAACCAATTATCGGGACACTGGGCTTTAAAAATTTTGAGAAGCCCGGGGCGCGCGCGCCTTAAGCGGCGGCGGGGCGCGCACGGCCGGGACAGGCAGGGGCGGGTTCCCGGAGCGGGGCCCCGGTAAGAGAGGGGCGCAAAAGGCAGGGGGGGGGTCGCGGCCGCCCCAGCCGCCGCGCCAGACCCCCCCGCGAGCGGGGGGTGGTAGGGGGGGCAGCGGAGCCCGCGACACCCTGAAAAAAGGCAGACATCAAATGATTAAAAATTGTTTTTTGTTGCCCCTTTTTGATATACGCAAGCCGGTTACATGGGGTTTATGGTTCCCAAACACTTTATAGATAAGCATCAAGGTGATACTGCAGGTTTTTTTTTTTACAGGTTTAGAGAGGGTGTTCAGACGGTAAGGGCCATCGCAAAAATTACTAAAAAGGAGGTTGGTGGATCTATAGATGGGTTACGTTATCCCCCGGTCTTAAAAAAAGGGGCATACATATTATATCAATACTAATAGTTGCTGTTTTTTATTGTGGATTTTAATTATGTGTTTTTATAGGTCTTCAGGGGTTTAAAAGTTATTTCCTTAACCATGTATTAGCTATTCCTATTAAAACTATTGTCATTCCACTTTGTACGCTATGACTAAGGATATTTTCCCAAAAAGCGTTAGTGTTTTATCAGCATGAATTTTATTTTTCCCCTTTTAAGTGTGTTTTTAAAAAAAAGTGATTTTTCCCTTTTCCACCACCTGGATTGAGCTGGGGAAGCTGTTTTTTTTAATTGGATTACTACCTGGATTACTTGGTCCCTTTCCCTGCTGCATCCTGGGGGGTGGAGTATCTTTGGTGGCTGTATCCCACCTGTTTGGTGTTTTTATGTTTTTTACCTTTTTTTTTTAAATCCCATGAAGGGAGAACTGTTTTACTTTTTTTTTTTTTTTTTTTTTTTTTTTTAACACTTGGTAAAGTGACAAGGTTAGAACTAATGATTTTTATTTGAAATGATAATTTTCTACTTCAAACTTTGCTTTTGTCAAAGAATGCTCCCTTTGCAGCAATTCCAGCATTGGAGATCTTTGGCATTCTAGCTGGTAATTTGCTGAGGTGATCTAGAGAAATTTCACCCCATGTTTCCAGAAGCCCCTCTCACAAGTTGGATTTGCTTGATGGGCACTTTTTGCGAACCATACGGTCAAGCTGCTCCCACAACAGCTCAATGGGGTTGAGGTCTGGTGACTGCGCTGGCCACTCCATTAGATAGAATACCAGCTGCCTGCTTCTTCCCTAAATAGTTGTTGCATAATTTGGAGGTGTGCTTTGGGTCATTGTCCTGTTGCAGGATGAAATTGGCTCCAATCAAGCGCTGTCCACAGGTTATGGCATGGCGTTGCAAAATGGAGTGATAGCCTTCCTTATTCAAAATCCCTTTTACCTTGTACAAATCTCCCACTTTACCAGCACCAAAGCAACCCCAGACCATCACATTACCTCCACCATGCTTGACAGATGGCATCAGGCACTCTTTTAGTTGTTCTTCGTCTCACAAATGTTCCTCTGTGTGATCCAAACACCTCAAACTTCGATTCGTCTGTCCATAACACTTTTTTCCAATCTTCATCTGTCCAATGTCTGTGTTCTTTAGCCCATGTTAATCTTTTCCTTTTATTAGCCAGTCTCAGATATGGCTTTTTCTTTGCCCCTCTGCCCTGTGGGCCGGCATCCCGGAGTCGCCTTTTCACTGTAGACGTTGACATTGGCATTTTGAAGGTTCTATTTAATGAAGCTGCCAGTTGAGGACCTATGAGGCATTGATTTCTCAAACTGGAGACTCTAATGTACTTATCTTGCTGCTCAGTTGTGCAGCAGGGCCTCCCACTTCTCTTTCTACTCTTGTTAGAGCCTGTTTGCGCTCTTCTCTGAAGGGAGTAGTACACACCGTTGTAGGAAATCTTCAGTTTTTTGACAATTTCTCGCATAGCCTTCATCTTTCAGAATAAGAATAGACTGTCGAGCTTCACATGAAAGTTCTCTTTTTCTGGCCATTTTGTGAGTTTAATCGAACCAACAAATGTAATGCTCCAGATTCTCAACTAGCTCAAAGGAAGGTCAGTTTTATAGCTTCTCTAATCAGCAAAACTGTTTTCAGCTGTGCTTACATACTTGCACAAGGGTTTTCAAAATATCCAATAGCTTTCTTACACAGTTAGCAAACACAATGTACCATTAGAACACTGGAGTGATGGTTGTTGGAAATGGGCCTCTATACACCTATGTAGATATTGCATTAACAACAGGACGTTTGCAGCTAGAATAGTCATTTACCACATTAACAATGTATAGAGTGTATTTCTGATTCATTTAATGTTAGCTTCATTGAAAAAAACTGTCTTTCTTTAAAAAATAAGGAAATTTCTTAGGGAACCCCAACTCTTGAACGGTAGTGTATATATATATATATATATATATATATATATATATATACTTTTACATATATACACAGGACAACTTGTAGGTGTTTCCCATTGGTAAGCATGTAACTGTGTGATCATTCTGTAGGCGAGCTCACATAAAACAAATGCATTTCCCACCAAGAAGGTGTGACGGGCTGAAAGTTGTAGCCAGCATGACCAGCAGCAGACAATCAGGGCTATTACACTGGTGTCCTTTTGTTCTGTCAGTAGGTAGAGTTTTGGTGATGGGACTCCAACTTACTGCAAATTGATCCTGAAACTAGGACATCAATGTAAGATCCAAAAAATCCTTTTAGATTTGCCACCTTATACCTTTTAACCTATAAAAGAAGGTTCACTTCAAAGGGTTTTAAAGTTTAGGAGTATGAGAAGTCTTAGCAAGGCGAGACACGGTCTTGACAGATACATCATTTGACACAGCAAATGCTTGAAGCTCCTGTCTCACTATAAAACAATGCTTTGAGATAGACTATAAAACTGCTGGCCAAAAGCAATCCATTATCATTCACCTGCAAAATTCAAGTCATTGGCCACCGAAATATACAAATAAGGGAACATAGCTCCTGCAAATTATATACAAATCGAAATAAGGTGAGAAAACATAAAAAGATAAGCCTTAAAAACTGCAGTGAAAAATATTGTATGCCCTGTTTTGCAGCTCACTGTACTTATTGCCAGATTAGATTATCTGAATATATTTAAGTACTCTTCTAATTAAGTGAGTGAATATTGACTGTCTACGTTGGTTAACTTTTAATGAATTGGGACCACACTGACTATCATAAGTCATGTAAGTTAATTTATATACGGGGCAATTACTGGCAGCTGACTGCTGGGGAGAAATAACAGTTGAAACCAGAAGTTATTATGCACTATATAAAAAGACACATATGAATGTTTTTCTCACTATCTGACATGAAATCAGAATAAACCTTACCTGTTTTAGGTCAATTAGGATTACCACAGTTATGGATAATTCCCATTTGTCAGAATAATGAGAGAGAATTTCCTAAGGCATTTTTGTTTTCTTTTGCAAAGTCAAAATTTTATATATTTTTTTTTATTACATTTGTTTTCATCAGGGGGTGTAAGCGATTCATTCGGGGGAGGCCCGAATGGGAAACTGCCGTGCCCCGGTCTCGGCGGTCCAGGCCGTGCGGTGGGCCCGGAGCGCCCTCAGTGGGGCGGCGGCCCGCCGACTCTCTGACTGTACGGGCCCTTTCCCAGCGGCCGCGCGTCAAGGGCGGGAGGGGGAGGAGGATCATTCCCGTCCCGTCTGCTCCCCCGTATGTATCAGCCTTGCTGAGCCCCCGTACATAAACGTGGGGTCGCAGGGGAGTGCGCGCCCCTGTCATCACCCCCCCGCGACGGGGATCCCCTTTAGCCGGCCCGCTCTGCCCCGGGCCGAGGAGGTCCTGCCCCGCAAACGGGGTAAGCAGCGTGATGCATCACGCTGCTTACACGCTTCAAATGCAGGACCGGACGCGCGGGCCGGGGTATTAGGTAAATAGTTTTTTTTTTAAATTTTTTTAGTACAGGGTTTCATGTGGGGTACAGGGCGGGCATGTGTGGCTAAGGGGCATATGGCTAAGGGGGGGGGCATGTGTGGTACGGGGGCATAGGCTAAGGGGGGGGGCAGTGGGGGGGACAGGGGCATATGCTACAGGGGAGGGATGTGTGGCTTTCAGGGGGGGGATTGGGCTGCAAGGGGGGGGATGTGGGGCTACAGGGGGCATATGGGCCCGGAGGGGCATGTGTGGCTACAAGGGGGGGTATGGCTACAGGGGGGGGGTATGGGGCTACAGGGGGCATTGGTACAAGGGGGGGCATGTGTGGCCAAGGGGGGGGAATGGCTATGGGGGGGGGGGGTTGTGGTTTTCAAGAGGGGGCATATGGCTAAGGGGGGGCATGTGTGGCTAAAGGGGGGGGATATGGCTACAGGGGGGCATGTGGGGTAAGGGGGGGCATGTGGGGGTACAGGGGGGGCAAAGTGTGGCTACAGGGGGCATATGTCTAAAGGGGAGGGCATGTCTGGGTAAGGGGGCTATGGCTAAGGGGGGGCATGTGTGGTTACAGGGGGATATGGTTACGGGGGGGGGCATGTAAGGTACAGGGGGGGATATGGGTACGGGGGGGCATGTGGGGCTAAGGGGGCATTGGCTACGGGGGGGCATGTGTGGCTACAGGGGGTTTTGGCTACAAGGGGGGGGGGGGGGGCATGTGGGGCTCCAGGGGGCATTTGGGTACGGGGGGGGGGGGAATTTGGGGGTACGGGGGCATATGGTCGGGGGGGGGATGTGTGGTACAGGGGGCAGTGTTCTACAGGGGGGGGCATGTGGGGGGTTCCCGGGGGGATTGGGTCGGGGGGGGGGGGCATTTGGCTCAGGGGGATAGGCTAAGGGGCATGTGTGGACAGGGGCTATGGCTAAGGGGGCATGTGTGGCTACAGGGGGGGCATATTACAGGGGGTGCATGTGGGGTACGGGGGGGGCTGTGGGGGGTCGGGGGTCATATGGTACAGGGGGGGATTGTGGCTACAGGGAGGCATTTTTGGTACAGGGGAGGCATGTCACTGGCTACAGGGGGAGTGTGGTACTGGGGGGGATGTCATGGCTACAGGGGGGATTGGGGGTACAGGGGGGGATGGGGGCTACAGGGGGGCATGTGGGGCTACAGGGGGGGGAAGTGGGCTTTCAAGGGGGGGGATATGGCCCACGGGGGGGCATGTGTGGCTAAGGGGGGCAGATCACTGGCTAAGGGGGGCCCTGCACGGCTAAGGGGGCATATGGGGACGGGGGGGCATGTGTGGGAAGGAGGATGTCCTGGCTACGGGGGCATATTGGTAAGGGGGGATATTGTCAAAGGGGGATGTCACTGGCTACAGGGGGCTATATGGCTAAGGGGCATGGGCATGGTACGGGGGGCCCATATGGCTAAGGGGGGATGTCACTGGTACAGGGGCCTATTGGTACAGGGGGCTGTATGGGTACAGGGGGGTTTTTGGCTATGGGGGGGAGAAAAGTGGCTACAGAGGGCTAATCACCTGACTACAAGGAGTATTACTGGCTAAAGGGGGCAGTAACCTGGCTAGAGGGGCTAATAACTTGGCTAGAGGGGGCTACAAACCTGGCTACAGTGGGCTACTACCTGGCTATTAGGGGCAAATATTTACCTACAAGGGGGTAATTATTACCATTTGGGGCAGGTAAAACAAGTGGAGGCAGGTCACAGTTGGTCACAGCATCTTGAACAAAAGTGGCATTCCTGGGGCTTGTTGGCTACTACAGTAGGTTTGTTGCCACAGTTTGCCCCCATTGCGGCACCATTGACTGGACCTAACAAAAGGGAAAAAGGCGGGGGTACTGGTTCAGTTTGTCTGAGGAGACAGAAAACGTATTTCAGACACTGAAAAAAAAACTGTGTAGTCAGCTGATGTTAGGGGCACCTGATTTTTTCTAAAAAATTTATTGTCCAGAAGGATGTCTCGGAAGTGGATTTGGGCACAGTAGTGTCGCAGGAGGTGAATGGGGAAGAGCACCCCACTATATATTAGAGCCGGAAGCCCGTATCCTGTAAAAGAAACTATTCTATCGTGCTATGGGAATGTGTGGCCACAAAGTGAGCTCTGGAGTCTTTGAGGTATTATATGGCTGGTAGAAAGTTCAGACTGGTATCAGATCATGCTTCATTACAGTGGATGTACAGAGATAAAGGCAATAAAATAATTCAAAGGTTTGTCCAAGAATGAATGTAGCTCCAGATCTTCTACATTAAAATATAAACTTTATTCCAAAGGTTAAAAACTCATAGAAACTGTCATAAAAAACGTAAAGCGTATTGGATATTCACATTAAATTCAAGGATGCCATATGGGCTGATTTATAAAAATGATCTTTTATATTATTACTAAGTTTTGTTTTACAGCAACAATGTTTTTATCCATGTTCTATGTTGTTTCAGTGAATCGTTCTGTGTGTATCATGTGATCATGATGTCACATCTTCATCGTCACGGGTACAGGCATTTAAATTGGGTTTCACATGTGCAATGTTGTGCTATGAATAAGGGTCATCTGTACGTATAAGCCAGCTGTATAAGTTGCTATGAGTTTGTAACCTTTGGAATAAAGTTTATATTTTAATATAGAAGATCCGGAGCTACATTCATTCTTGGACATGCATTGTTTGCCTATTTGAATCCGTGGGCTGCTTCTGGCTTCTCCAATTCTTCACACTCTGACACCACATCTTTCATGATTGCCGGAGAGAGGTAACCGCTGTGAGGGTGAGACAATCTTCTTCTTACATATCAATAATACAAAGGTGACAAGGCGGTTCCTGGCATTACAGGACTTTGTTTGTAGTACATCAAAGGGCAGGGAAACATAATGTAAATGCAGATGCCTTGTCAAAGGTCCACTGTCTGATGGGTTCAAGTGCCCAGTCCACTGGCCTTGGGTAGAAGGAGGGGGGAAATATGTAGAAAACCAGCAGGAAAAATAGTGGAAGGCAGGTATATGCCGAGTGGGTTGTTATATTCGGTAATGAAGTTCCAGGGATGTCAGAGTGGCCGATGCAGCAGTATATTCCTTACAACTGAATTGCAGCAGAAGAAACTGCAAGGTATTTGTCACTAGGTGGGGGAAAGTCAGCAGTCTTAATCAGTAACAGTAGATTACTGACTTCTGCTATTTAGTATAGCTGTTGTGCGGCTAAAATGGGCTGGCTTTCCCGGAATGGCTGTAAGGGGGACATTCCCACATCTTGGTCCAGGTTTTTCCTGGATCTTAAAGCTTAAAGCCGTTGCTCCAACTAGTTTTGGAGAGACAACTTGCTGTTGAGTGTGTTTGGGATCCCTTTTCCCCCCACGTGCTATGAACGGAAACAAGAGA
>JAODAL010077190.1:0-13357 GCA_025379985.1 Phyllomedusa bahiana | reverse complement strand
CAACGTTTCGGCTCACAAATACATAAAAGGGCCTTTTTCAAGCATAATAAAAAATGTTTAATTTTCCATTTATATTAAAAAGTACAAGGTAAACACCCACCAATCACAGTAACCAATCATACATTGTGTAACATAATCATAATGTGCACTACCAATAAAAATGCATCTTATATGTGCAACTATATTTAAAAATCTCCAATGTTTAATCACCTGTTAAGTGGGGGGACCAGACCCGATGTATCTCGAGACCGGCGTTCTCAATTGACTACTGCGCGTGCGCGACTCCAATGCGCATGTCCGCAAGGTATCGGACTACAAAGCTCTATTGCGCATGTCCGCTAGTGAACGGACTACAGAACTCTATTGTGCATGTCAACTGTGCAAGTCAATTAGTTTAAAAATGCAGTTAAAATCCTATCTTATATCTCCGTACAGGTTATATTTAAATATACAGAGATGAATTATATTGCACGAATCTTATTAGCTCATTGCCATATTTCACAAATAGATGTTCATGTCCAAAAGCATCTATATATAATCATTTATAACCATAGGTCCATAGGTACACTAGCTTAATGCACGGGCTAATACTATATTGTTATGCCATGATACCAACATCAAATATAAGGGGTGGAGACCTCATGAAACATGAAATCACCAACCCAACATTGATGGCACTGTCATTCCCACAAATCACAAGTGTGAATGTGAGAAGACGTGCAAGATATCACCAGGCAAACAGCTAAAAGCCCACAGAGCATAGTGTCCAAATATGTGGACCAAAAACGCAACATAATGTTACCAAAAGACATGAATAGATATTACAATATCAATTGAGCAAAGATTACATATAATAAAGGATCAATAGAATATCATGAATAATTGACGTAATAGGTCCACCCTTTTTCCTAATAAGGAGATTTTAAATTACAAATTGTAATGGTGAAAATATCTAAAAAAATATATATATATTAAAAACAACAAAACATAACTCATTACACAGGGATCCAGATCTTATTAGTATTAAACTCAATATTTAATCCATTTGGATGTAAGGATTTCAATTCAAAAATCCACTCGTTCCTTTTAACAGCAATTTTTCTCGATCACCACCTCGTCCCAGAGGGGAAGTGTGATCTATCACTCTAAATCTTAATTGAGGTTTAGTATGTTTTAATTCAATAAAGGGCGTGCTACGGTAGATTTTCCCATTTTCCTCCGAATAGTACTCTTTTTTGTTTATTCGTTCCTCACTTCCATTGTTGTTTCCCTTTGATTTATATTCCTTATTTTAAGGGAAGGAAGCGTGGGCCCTTTAGTCAATTATTCATGATTTTTATTTGATCCTTTATTAATGTAATCTTTGTCAATTGATATTGTAATATCTATTCATTCTTTTGGTAACTTTATGTTGCGTTTTTGGTTTCCCCATATTTCACTATCCCTCTGTGGGCTTTAGCTGTTTGCCGGTGATATCTTGCACGTCTTCACTTTTCACACTTGTGATTTTGGGAATGACGTGCCACAATTTTGGGGTTGGTGTTTTCAGTTTCAGAGGTCTCCACCCTTTATATTTGATGTTTATCTGGCATAACAATTTGTATTCCGTGCATTAAGTAGTGTCCTAGGGACCTTGGTTAAAAATGATTTATTAGATGCTTTTGGACATAAACACTATTTTGAAATTGGCAATGAGTAATAAATTCGGCAATAAAATTTCTCTGTATATTTAAATATACCTGTAGGAGTACAAGATGGGATTTTAAACTGCATTGTTTTAATTGACTTGCCGCCAAGTTGACATGCGAATGATTTTTGTGTCCGTTTACTAGCGGCATGCGCAATAGAGCTTTGTAGTCCGATACCTTTTCGGACATGCCATTGAAGCGCGCCACGGCAGTAGTCAATTGAGAACGCCCGGGCTGGGTTTCTCGGCGTCTGGTCCCCCACTTAAAGGTGATCAAACATTGGGATTTTTAAAAAAGTTGCCCAAAATAAATGCATCTTTATTTGGTTGTGCACATTACGATTTTGTTACACAAAGTATATTATTATTGTATCGGTGGGGGGGTTTTCCTTGTACTTATATATAAATGGACAATTATAACATTTGTATTATGCTTGAAAAAGTCTTGTCACGTATTTGGTGCCGAAATTGCACCTTTTTGTACCCGATTCAAGATTAAAGAAAACTTTTAAGCTGAAATCCTTTTTTTTACGTTTTTCGGGCCTTGTTGGGGGATTGGGCCTTTCCCGCCTTTGTTGTCTTCTGCATGTGAGCTTCTTATGTGGATTTGTTATTGGGACGTCAGTGCTGGTCTATACATATCTTTTGTCGTCAGTCCCAGACACTGTCAGCCAATTCCCATCACCAGCAACACAGTCTGCACCTTCCTCTTCCACCAGTCTGACCTGCATGCCGTACCGCCGTCCCGGGAGCCCAAACCCTTTAGTTACCAGGGGTGGCAGCATAATAAACACTTTTACCCCAACCATCCCAAAGCCCCAAAAGCTGAATGTCGGATTGCCCTGAGGCTTGAAAATGTTGCCTTTCCCCCCTTGTGGTAAAAATAGGTTTTGCCACGTCAAGGGCCTGACATGCCCCCCCAAAACAATGTGGCAACTTTCTTTGCCAGAAAACCTCCCCCGCCCAGGGCCCCCATGTTGCAGAAAAAAATCTTCAGTTTGGGTTTGGGTCATTGATCCACCAAAAATCCCCCCTCACTACGAAACATGGACTAGTAAGCCGGTCAGGGGATTTCATCTCCGATGTCAATGGGTGAGTTTTGGTGGGTAGCAGTGCCCCTGGTGATGCGTCTCGGAACTGTCTTTTACTTGCAGGGAGGGGGGCAGGTCCCGATCCTCAACCTAAACGGGGGTAGCATCATGTGCCCAAAAGAAACAATACCGCTCTGAAATGAAAATTTCTTGGAGACCCTAACCTAGTTTTAAAATGTGGGTGGGTCTACGCACTGAGATGACCATGGCTGGGGGTAAAAACCGGCGCCAGGCAATGTGGTGTGTGACAATGGGAGAAATCTTCTTGCCGCCCTTAGGATCAGTAGACTTAAGCACATCACTTTCCTGGCACACATCATGAACCTGGCTGTGCAGACATTTCTCAAGTGCTTCCTGGGTCTTGACTGTCTGCTGAGGAAGGCTCGAGGTCTTAGCTCACACTTCCGGCGTTCGCACCCTGCTTTGGCATGACTGGCAGTGTTGCAGCATGATCTTGCCCTCCCCATCAACCATCTCATTGTAGACGTGGGAACACATGGGAATTCCACCCTCCAAATGCTCCAACGATTGTGGCAGCAGCGTAATGCCATTATTCAGTATGAAGTGTTTCATAGCCTCATGAGCGGTGGTGTGGACCTCGGGGTGTTGAGCCATAGAAAGTGGAGGCAGGTAAAGGATCTCTGCAATATCCTTGCCAGTTTTAAAAGGCGCAACCAAAATGTTCAGTCAGGACAATGGCGTTGTCAGCATGACCAGTGTGGTCATATTTTTACTGGAACAGGCATTAGACTCTCTGCAGCAGCAGGTCCTGGCAGTGATGGAGGAGGATGAGGCGGACACAGAGCCTTACTCGCTGAAGGATGTAGAAGACTGTTTCGCAATTGTATTGGTCTTCTTTAGGTGGTGGTTCGAGGTCCAGGGCGGGTGTAGGGTGGCAGTTCAGCTCACAGAGTAGTAGGCATGATGCTAGCCAGGCCTCTGAGGAAGTGGAGGAGGATGATGAGGCAGGGGTGGACACCACCGGGACCGATTACCCTTTGGTGTTAAGAGGTTGGCACAGATTTCAGGAGGAGGAGGAAGAAGGGGAGGAAGATCTGGTTAGTGCCCCTCGACCCGAAGGCATGGGAGAACCTGGCAGCATCTCACACATGAGTGCTTGGATGCTACATTACCTGCAACATGACCCACGCATCAAGGCAATACAAAATGAAAAGCGATTACTGGGTGACCACCCTTCTTGATCCACGTTACCAATCAAAAGTGAGCATTTTCCTTCCACCCACACAAATTGACAGTAGAATGCAGGAATTTGAGACGGTGCTCATTGACTAACTCAAGACATCTGTTGGGTCTTCTTCACATTCTAATGTCATGGTGGAACAATGTCAGCAATGTGACAGCAGTAGAATGGCAAGTAGCCGCCTCAGCAGCAGGCAGCGTAGTAGAAGTGAACTGGTTAACAATCTTACCTCGTTTTTACCACCTCACCAATGCCTGCAAGGCAGGACAGCATTCAGACACAACGAGACCTCCTGAAGAGCATGGTCTGTGACTACCTGCATCTCAACAGCAATGTTTTTGGACTTGATCTGGACCTATTCAACTTCTGGGTGTCCAAAATGGATGAATGGCCTGAGCTTGCTCGACACACCATACAAATTTTAGCCTGCCCAACAGCCAGTGTTATCCCAGAACATACCTTCATCACAGCTGGCGGGGTGATAACTGACAAATGTATCCATCTTTCCCCGGAGAATGTGGATCGTTTGACATTTATCAAAATGAATCAAGCTTGGATCTCTGACGATGTCAATTACTAGTAAACTGTAGCACGTCTTCTTCACAATGTGAAATACACATTCCATCAGTAATCTATTAACAACAGTCATCAGTCAGTCTGCCGTAACAGTTAACCGTTTCAGGCCCCATACAGCCAAATCAAATAGGGCCCCCACCCATTACTACTTCCTATTTTTAACATATTTGTGGACCCCTTTTCGATTAGGGTCTGTGACAAGAGTACTGCCCAGTTGGCACCCCTGGTGGTAGCAGCTACTATGGGGCCCTGAACGCTGAGGTGTCCCAAAAGCCCCTTTGACACATGAGAAGACACCAGTATTGAAGACACTGGTATTGGAAATGGCACATGGTAACTGGCAGGGGTGCCAATAGGGCAGTACTTCTGTCAGGGTCAATCAAAAAGGGATCCAGTGAAATGTTAAAAAATAGGAACTAGTAATGGGTGGGGGCCCTATTTGATTTAGCTGCATATGGCCCTGAAACATTTAATAGATGACTGACGGCAGCCATGGCTACCACTGCCCCCCCTATAACTATGGCCATGCCAGCTGAGCCTCCATGTTCCCCATTGGGATGTTCTTGCTGCCACCACATACAGTATATCACATTGTCTTGGGCCTTGGTGAAAAAAGTTATAGAGGGCTCCTGCCAGTTACCATGTGTCATTTCCAATACCGGCATCTTATGTGTCAACGGGACCCCGTCGCAGCTGCTAGCGCTGTACCTCGTATAGCTTCGCAGTCTTTATCTTTTCAGTTAGCCATTGAAAGGAATGAATTATTTTAGCCTGTGAATTTTTTTCTGAATTGTTGTCTTCACTAAGTTGTTCCACGTATCATTTTTACTCGTATGGAAGGTAATTGCGGCTTCTCCTCACCTGTGTTAGTATAAAAATTAACCTGAAAATCATCTCCATTGATTTTAATGGGGTTCGACATTCTGCGTTCGGTTCAGCGTTTGGCCCGAATTTCTCAAAATTCGAGATTCGGCCTGAACTCGAATCTTTTTTGGCTCGCTCATCTCTACTGCCCGTTAGATATCTTGGAAGAGGAGTCTATACAGGAAACATAGTATTTTGGTTTTATTTCACATTGGTATCTTTTTTAAGGTATCCTAAAGCATACCTAGAATCTTTAGCCCAAACACAGTGTGAACGGGGCTTTACCTAGCAACCATTTGACATTTTGAGCATTTTCACAAGATCCATCATATTTGCATATTGTAAAATCACTATGCTAAAATGACAAAAAGGTTTGTCTCAAATATTGACAGTTATTATACAGTATGTGAACACTTACATCATCAGAGCTTCTCCTGGGGAAGCAAGTTATTGTTCTTCTCATCAAAATTTCCACCAAGCTCAAGAGGAGGAGAGGAAGGAGAGCCCTTCCTTTGTGCCTCTGGAAGCACCTGAGATAACTATTTACATACGGACAGAGACATCACTGAAACTTTTTGGGGTATCCTTAGGCTATGTTCAATTGGTCCTTTTGACACTTATTTTGGTACAAGCTGACTATAACAGCTGATACCCGCCGCTTAGAACTGGAGCCGGCTCCGATTCCTGCTATTTAACCATTTATACACCGCATGCCAATTGGTTACCATGGCAGCTGGAACCTAATGAAGGTTTCCATGACTGCCATATTAACATTTCTATTACTCCTTACATTAGGCAGGAAGTAATAGAAGGGCCATCTTGGTACTTTATTTATATAATGCTGAAGGGTGTACAAGCAATCAAGACCCCTAGTGATCAAGAATCATAAAGGGACTAAATGTACAAGTGAAAAATAATACAAATTATTAAAAGTACAAATCAACCCCCTTTTTCCATTTTACAAACAAAAAATTAAAAAAAGGTAAAAAGTTACACATAATTGGTATTGCCACGTCTATAAAAGTCCAATCTATTAAAATATAATACCATTTATCCCATACGCTGAACACCGTAGAAGAAAAAAATTTCAAACAACAGTATTGAGTTTTTTTGGTCATTTCATGTCCCACAAAATTGGAATAAAAAGTGATTAAAAAAATCTCATGTATCCCAACTGGTAACAATAAAACTATACATTAGCCCAAAACTCTGGTCCATTGGTGGAAAAAGAAAAAAAGTTATTGGTTGCAGAAAATGGCACAGCAGCGCAAGTTTGAAAATTAGAGAATATTTTTTTTTTAAAGTAATAAAACATAATGAAAACCCTACATTTGTCAAGGATCACATCATGGACCATGTCTGGGACTGCAGACGTGCCTGTTTTCCTGCTGCGGTATCCTCTGTGCCCATAACTGCTGCTCCCGCTGCAGTGCTGCTGGCAGATTCAACACGCTCCTGCTTCATGGTGTCCTGTGAGGCAGCTCTAGGCTATTTAAAGGGACAGTATGCTAATTAGCTGTCCAATGACCTGTGGCCTACTGTGTTAAAATTAACTTCCTTCCTCTGCTCTGTGTCAGTTTGTGGTCGTACTTCTGTGAATCTGACCCTGGCTGCTGTATTGCTGCTGCTAGACCAGTCTTCCAGTTAGTACCTGTGTTAACCCCGTGTTAACCCTGCGCTATCCAGCACTTAGTCTGTTACCTATATTTCCGCTGTTTACTGCCGTTGTACCTGCCAGTTACCTGCCTGGGACTCTGCTACCCATCTACAGCTATACCCGCTGGGACCCGTCACCTCTGCCTATATCCGGTGTCCTTGTCCTGCATTTCGACTCTCACCATGTGTAGCCACGTCAGGGGCAGTGACCTGGGGGTTCCCTGCAGAAAAGTTTGTCCAGCCTTGTGGCGGACTCTGGCCAAGACCAGAGTTCCCCTTCAATTTCACTACCTGGTGTGGTCTCCATCTATACCATCTATGCTCGCAGTGGCCCAGAGGATCTACAAATACCTGCCAGTCACTGTGTCAGTGCATACTGACACTGTTAGCCGTTACACATATTTGGTATCACCGGAAATCTTACCAATTAGTAGATTAATGATAACACATCAGTTATTAGAAAGAGTGAACATCAAAAAAAAAAACAACACAAACAAGTATGTTTTTTCACATTTCACCCCATATTCTTTTTAGATTTCCCAGTACATTTTATGATACAATCAATGGAAATAATGAAAACTACATCTTGTCCTGAAAAAAACAAAACCCTCATATGTCTTTGTGGATGAAAAATAAAAAGGTTATGACTCTTGTAAGAAAGAGAGAAGGAAATGAAGAGCCAAATATTATGACTGGCTGTCAGGAAGTGGTTAACAAGCTATAGTCGTGTCAACTCATTATTCAGAGAAAAAAGGGGTACTGAATCTCATTGGGGAGAATGAGCATCATATTGGTGTGAGGATTTAATCACCTTGTAACGGTCTGGTAGTGGATCCTCTGGACCACCGCAGGTGATGGTGGAAGCCCACACTAGGGAGCGGAATCTAAGTAGGTCCCGGTATTCACCGGGGCTTGCCTGCGGTGGCGGCCAAGGGTAGGCGCAGTACAGATTCATCAGGCAGGCTCGTAGTCGAGCACAGGCGGCTCTGGTTCGTAGACGTGGACTAGCAAAGGGTTGGGCTGGCGGCAAGGTCGGGGTGGTAACGTAACTGGCGGTTGGGTACACGGTAGACGAGATAGCAAGACTTTTGGAATGTTTTCCAAAGGCATAAACCCTAGGATCCGGAAAGGCTCCCGGGAAAAAGGCCGGATAAAATGGGCAGTGCCAGGCAATGCCCAATTATCGGGCATGTCCCTTTTAAAATTTTTAAACTGCGGCACGCGCGCGCCCTAGGGGCGGGTCTCGCGCCGCGGGACGGAGAAGGTGATAGGAGCGTGGCGGGTAAGTGAAGGGGCCGGCGGGGACGGGAGGTGAAAAAAACCCGAACCCGACGTGCGGGCGGGGCTCCGTAATTTGTCGAGCACGGATGCCCCTGGGGCCCCGGGACAAGGGTTCGGGGGCACCCGTGACAGTCCCCTCCCCTTGGGCCCCCACTCTTGGGCCCCCCCTTACTGGAGGGGAGGAATTTCTGGTTTGTGCTGGTTGGTTTTTCTCCTCCGGCCCCCAAAGCCCTTCCCCTCGGGCCCGAACCCCCCCAGTAAACAAAAAATATCGCTTCCCTCTAGTTTCCTCATACCAAGATCTCTTGCCCTCAAAGACTTTGGGAGCTCACCCACAGAGGGGAGGGAAGTCTTCTGGGGAAAGCGGTTAAGGCCAGGGGTTTTTAGCAGAGAAAAGGAAAATGCTTGGGGATTCGCATGGTAGGAGGGAGCCGGAGTTTGAAAGAGACCGGGAAATGCGATAATACATAAAAAAGGTTCAGGAAAGGGGGGGGTCCCAGTTTATAGGAAGGGCATTTAGACGGACAAATTGGGCCGAAGCCAGTGCATAGAGCTTGGGGTGTGACCCCCTGAAGGGTTTTCGGGTCCCCGTAAACTTGGAGGGAGCGAACCGAAGTTTGGGGCCCCCCGAGCACGGGAAACCCATTGAGGGGGGGGAAAAAAAAAAGGGAGAAAACGAAGGTTTTCTGCGCTGAGGGTGTGAGCTGCTCACCCCTGGGGGGAGTTTTTCGAGTGTGCATTGTTGCGCGATCTGTTGAGATTTTTTGACATGAGGGGTGATGTTGCAACATCGCAAGGACCTTGGGGGGGATGCAATGCGGTTACTGTAAAGGTCTGGTAGTGGATCCTCTGGACCACCGCAGGTGATGGTGGAAACCCACACTAGGGAGCGGAATCTAAGTAGGTCCCGGTATTCACCAGAGCCTGCCGCAAAGCGGGATGGACTTGCTGCGGCGGGGGTCTACCAGGTTCGCTTCCCTTGTGGGGCTTGCCTGCGGTGGCGGCCGGGGGTAGGGCGGTACAGATTCATCAGGCAGGCTCGTAGTCGGGGACAGGCAGAAGGTCAGGACAGCGGCTCTGGTTCGTAGACGTGGACTAGCAAAGGGTCTGGGCTGGCGGCAAGGTTCGTGGTCAGTAAACGTAAGCTGGCGGTTCGGTACACGGTAGACAAGATTAGACAAGACTTTTGGAACGCTTTCTCCAAAGGCATGAACACCAAGGAACCAGTAAGGCTGCCAGGAAGAGGCCGGACTAAAATAGGGACAGTGCCCGGCAATGACCAATTACCGGTGCACTGTCCCTTTAAATATCAAACTGCCGGCGAGCGCGCGCCCTAGTGGCGGAGCCTCGCACCGCGGGACGGAGATAGGCTGAGCAGGAGTGTGGCCGGGTAAGTGAACGCCGGCGGGGACAGGGAGGTGAATGCACCCCGAACCCGACGTGCGGGAGGGGGGGCCCGCTGGGGTTGGGCAGGATGCCCTGGCCCCGGGACAAGGGTTGTAGGGGCATCTGTGACACACCTTTTTCACCTTACAGGATGTTTTGCATATAAAAAGTCTTATATGAAAGAGCTGAAGAGATCGCCAGTGCCATCTATTGGATGTAGTAATCCTCAATTACTTGTGATCATTGGTCAAAAAAGGATTTTACCCAAAGACAAAATTTCTCTACGACATTGTTTCAAGGTGCTTGCCCCTTGTCAGTGCACAGTAGAATTGCACATAGAATACCTCTCATAATCCACCCGCAAGTTTTCTTTGCACTGATGGGGGCCAACCCCCCTTGAATAGCTGTCTGTAGATAATTCATGGCTTGTCTTAATCCTTTTTTTTTTTTTGCAAGTTTCTTGTGATCACATGTGAAATGGGATTCTACATCCAAAAAAAGGGTGCGGGAAAGCTCTTCGCTCTTTTTAAAAGCTTTAATTTAGGGAAAAGATGCGCTGGGGGGTTGCATGGCTATTTGCAGACTTGTCGAAAAGAAAATAGCTTACTCCAAACCTCAAATGAGGATGATCCAGCACTTTATCACAGCAGTTGGTAAAATAAAAATAAAAGTTAAAAAAATAAAGATAAAAGTAACATTTTTATTTTACCAACTGCTGTGATGAAGTGCTGGATGCTCCTCATCTGAGGTTTGGAGTAGACCTACTAACACATTTAGTTACCATATCATGAGCTTTCCCGGTATACACACTAAAACAGAAAAACGAGAAAAAAATTGCAGACTCAATTCATTTTTTGCCCTGTTGTAGAAACAGAAATCCAAAAAGTAGAGTGGTGCAGAGTCTAATAATGGGGGCAGCTAAAGCACCCCTCCCCCCTATAAACTTTATTAGTCTATTTGGGCTTTTGTGAAGGTGCGACATAGACCAAATGTATTCCAAAAGAGACTCTGTTTTCTCTCTCATAGCTCTTTTCTTACAAAATTCAAACACAAATTTCAAATGATATCCAACTCCAGACAACCCCCAAAACCCTACCCCCGGCACGCCCTTGAACAACATCTTCTTTTTATCCATGTGAACTTGGATAGTATCTTTTGGTGGCAATGCTATATTCATTGCATTGTTTTGGTCTCATGTTATGTACTTAAACCCCTTCTCACATACATTATGGTGTTCTAAAAATAAATAAAAAATAATAAAACAATTTATCTTTTCTCTTATTTGTTTCATCAATGTTTAAAACCTCTAACCCCGTTTTTCCCGAAAATTTTTTGTGTTTAATAAATTTAAATTTGCCTTCTATGTAACAGAAGGGCCTTTGGTCTGTCGGACACAAAGGCCTGAATTGAGCTGCTACCTCTGCACCTCCTTTAACTATTTAACTGCTTAGTCCCCAAGGGGGGGAAAGGGGAAAAAATGTCTAAAAGTTAGGCAATGCAAAAATTACACCAACAATCAAAGAAAAGAGAATGCAGAATAAACACCAGGACAGATAGAAAGTGGTATAGATATGGAGAAGCATGATATAAGTTATTTCTAATGTCATCATTTTTTTGTCTACATTAGTTTTATATGCAAAATTCCTTTGCCATAAGCTTCCAGCTAGATGCTGGTGATATTATAAATAGGCATGCTAAAAAGTTCTTCAACCACAAACATTGGAGGAAATCAGCGGTGGGCATTTTGAATTAAAAAATGTTAATAATTTATTACTTTAGAAAAAAGGCCTCTCTTTGAAGTGTTTACCCATGACTTGCTTCTCTCCCGATATTGAAATAAACATGCAGAGTAGGGGAGGGAAAAAAATTCTGGGGCCCCGTATAGAAAAAAACCTAATGCGGTAGGGAAGGTCCCCGTTTGAAATTTTTTTATACCCAAGAGCGTCACACAAAATATATATTGTATTTTAGAAAGAAATATACAGATGTACACATTTATGCATTAAAACTGCTGAAATTAAATTTTGTTTTGTTGCTTTACTCATATCCATCCAATTAGTGGAAATGAGTGGATATCTGGTGAACTAATCTATAACTGCATATTAACACTGTTTTCAGGAGAAACTATTTTACTGTCATCACTTTCTGTGCAGATTGCTTTTTTTTCTAAAAAAAATTTAGAAAAATTTAGCTCCCAAAAACCCGCAGGTTAGGAAGGATATTAAAATATACCAACATGGTGAGCTCAATTAAAGAAATATGGCGGCTATTGGTACAATTTGAAAATTGTAATTTAATACTTAAATTTATTAGCTTTTTAAATCAAAGAAAAACAAATGATTTGAATCTGAGGGTTTTTTTTATTTATTGCCTTCTTTCAAAAGTGCTGAGTGGAAATTGATAAGCATCATTGTGTTTCTGCTGTAAATGTGTCTTCCCCTTTTTTAAATTTGAAGGAAGTTTTTTTTTTTTTTTTAAAAGCAAGCCCCTTTGACCAAAAAAATTTATTTGTTGCTTCTGAAATCACCCTATAACGCAGAATTTTTTAATAGGATACTTGAAAGTGAGCTTTCCTACAGGGGTTTTGTACAATAGAAAGAAACATGGTCTTTCTTGCAAAATAATAGTCCTAGATTTAAGGTTTTTCATTCAGGGTGTGTCTGCATTGCAGTAGCCATTTATTTGTGCAATACCACACACAATAGCTAGACAAATGTCATAATTATTAAATGGTTTAAAAAATTGTAGATAAATTTTAATAAGGGTGGGAAGATTGGATAAAGGGAGGGTATGGAAATGTTTTTTAAAATATTTCTCCTACTGATAAAGACTTTTTGAACCCAAAAAAGGGAAGAACCAATTTCCCCAAAGGGATATATTTTTTATCAAAATTTTCCTCAAATAGATTAATTCTAATAGACATCAATGTTTTCTATTCCCCGGGCAAAACCCTTTTTGCCCCAATCCCAAAAATGGCTGTTTCGTATATTTACCAATTGTTGGTGGGTTTACACATACATTTAAAAATCCATCACTTATTCCTTGTTGTGCAGTTTCCAAATTAATATAGAAGTGCTTATTTTAAAAATGACTCAAGTAATGTCAAAAACAATCTAGTGTTTTTTTTTTAGTGATACAAGTTTTTTAACAAATGGTCTTAAGTTTTTGGAAATTTTAAAACATATCTTACTTTCCTTAATTATTTTTAATTGGTTGTTTAATCAACGTTTTTTCAGTATCAACATACTTCTACTTTTAAATTATATTTGTTTTGGTAACCGAGAAATGTTTTGCAGTAAAATTTTTGCAAAGCATTTAGTCTTTAAAGAATTTTTTGTTAAAAAAGTTAAAAAAACAATTTGTCCAAGAGGCTTCAAATGTAAAAAAAATTTTAGAAATGGGAGTGTTTTTGCGATATTTTCGACAAAGTTGAAATCGGAAAAGGTTTTTTTGGGATCGAAAAATTTTTAGATCATGGGAATTTAAGGTTAAAAATTGTGCACATCTTTAAGATACGCCCTTTTCGGCGTTCCTGTATTTTGGCGGCCAGCAAATCAGATTACAGAAAAGCAGGGTGAGATGTTTTGACTAGATGTGTATGGTTTTCGATTGGCT
>JAODAL010077189.1:0-13357 GCA_025379985.1 Phyllomedusa bahiana | reverse complement strand
GCGGGTTGTGGAAAGTCCCTCCGAGGTGGAATTTCCCTCTACGTAGTTTCTAGATGATGCACAGTGAGAGGACGTGGCACTGCTTTGTGTGCTTGTATGGCTAAGTTCATAGAGTGCAGAGACGCAGAACTTTATGGAAGGGCATTTTTTTTTGGTGCATTTTTATCTGCGTTTTGCAGCACCGCCTACTTTATTGTGTTTTGGTGTTTTTATGTCCCACAAATGCACTAAGGGCAACATTTATGAATTTACATCCAGTTTTTGTTGTTGTATATTGCACTAAATGACTGCTGGCATAGATATAGATGGCATGACACATTTGAATGCACCAAAGTGTGATGCAAAACAGTCATGCAAGGTTTGGCGCTTGACGCAGCGTGCGCCACACAGAGTTTGACGCCCCAGGCAGGGTTTGGCCCTTGATGCTCCGCGCCCCAGGCAGGGTTGGGCACGTGACACTCATTTATGCTGTCATATTATACACTTCTCTATATTTATATAGAACTGGTGTGTCGGCACCAAGTTACCAAAATGGCGCATGTAAATTCATAGATGTCGCCCTTAGTTATGTTTCTGCTGAAAGGGGTGATCCATGAGTTAGAAATGCTCGTTCATCCGTCGGAACACAAGAAAGAATAGCCGGAAAGACTCATACTTACCTCGCAGCCGTCTCCTTCACCTGCAGTGATCCGACATCATTTACCTGATGGGTGCAGCCAATTACAGGCCACAACGGTCATGTGACAACGTAACCTGTAATTGACTGCAGCTGTCAGGTGGACAATGACCGTTTCCCACTACTACCCAGATGAACAGGAGCGTCCGTGAAATGAGTCTTCTCTTTTATTTTTTATCATGCCCCCAGACCCACGAGCGTTCTTAGCTCCCGGAACACCCCTTTAAGTGCATGTGTAATTTTTTGCACATTTTGGAAAAAATCATAGGGCAGGCGTGTTGAATTAATTTTTACCAAAGGCCGCATCTGTATTTTGGTGGGCGGATAGAGCTGTGCCGTCATATGCGATTTGCTGAACAAAGAGGTGTGAAGGTGCAGGACTGAGCTTTGAATCTATGAACTAGGTTCACATCACTTGTGACAATACTGCAAAACATCTACATTACAATGTATGCGCTAAGCCTATCCTGAATGTGCCTGTCTTGAGTGTACCTTGACATCCGTTTATTTTTCTCTGACCTAGCATCTATTTTGGCTGTTACCTGTTTTTCTCTGCTCGATTGGGTAGGTTTGCTTCTATTTTTACGATGCATACAAGTTTGAGCACATGCATGTTATACTTTTTCCATATATATATCTACTGTAACGTACGTTTTTGTACAGCTTGAAAAAGCACCAAAAGGGTGCATTTTTTTGCAGGCTGCAGTGCACTTTTTATTGGTCCCATTTTGGGATGGATGAAACTATTTTGATCACTTTTATTTACATTTTTAGGGGACCTGAAGTGACCAAAAACTTACAGTTTTGTTGTTTGAATTTTTTTTTCAGCTACGGTTTGGCTTATGGGATAAATGATGATATATTTTACTAGATCGGACTTCTACAGATGCAACCTTTTACATTGTGTTAAATAGAAAATCCACTCGGCAGTCCCCACTGCATGGATTTTCTGCCGGACATTTTTTTACACCACTGGTGGTCTGAAAAACTTGAAACATGTTCATTCTTCTGCCCGGTTTTTGGCAGAACATGTGAGTGCAAAGGGGGACGGCTTGAATCCGCAAACCACAGACAAAAGCTGTCCCCCCTGCGTGCCAGAAACAGACAAAATACTTGTCGGAATTTCCCAACCGGTATATGGTCATGGCCGTGAAAAAGCACCCTTAGGGGGACATGATCGCTTGCTGTACGTAGGATTTTCATCCATTGACAATTTCAGCCTGCTTATGACAGGGTGTGATAGGTGTACATACAGGGTAGCTACGGGAGCCTGCATGAGGCTTCTGGGAACAGATCGCCATCTCCTGATTACATTAAGGGTTTGCTGATGGGGGGGAGGGGTATATCACGTCCTCATTTTACTTGATGCTGCATCTCAAGTGTTAACATCTGATTTTGGAGCTGGGTCTGTTAGTGTAGGTTGCTGTCTGTAATGGACATGTATTGGAGCAGGCTCAGTGCGTGAGCCCACTCCCTAGTGCATGAAACTATGGATTAACGTGATGTGAACTTAGTCTAAGATGCCGCCTGCTTTGTGTTCTGCTGCCACAACCTTTATCAGCACTGACTGGAGAAAGTGGAGAGCTGGTGCTACTACATATGGAACTTTTCCTTCACCAATCACTGTGCCTAATTTCTTATGAGCCACATAAAGATGTGGCAGGCTCGAGTCAGCCCCACCAGGCTTTAATTTTCACACTTGTGCCATAAGGTTCACACGTCGGGTTTATCCTGTTGAGAAAAACCCATCATGAAATCCATGGTGATGCCTCCGATTTCTGCCAAGGATTTTTACTTTACAAAGTGGTTGCTGCCTCTGATTATTATGCGGGTTAGTCCCAATGGGGCTTGCTCGTTTCAATCCTGCCAGAGGGGTATATAAGTAGGATCCACTCAAAAAAATTTACTTTTTTTTTCTGCACCTCCAGATTTGAAATCCGTGGAGGGGAAAGTCACTGCTATAGTTCATACTGAGCTACACCTTGGACTTCCCATTAGCGCTAATGGGAGTCAGATTACACAAGGTTTATAATGTGGAATCTGCTTCATGTGAACATACCTACTTTCGTTTTGTGCCTTTTTGATTTTTTTTTTTTTTAATTCCCCTCCCCCTTTCAAGAGCCATAACTTTTTTTTTTTTTTAATTGCTTTTTTTTCCGTCAGAATGGCTATATCAAGGTCTTTTTTTGTTTTTACATGACAAATTGCATTTTTCAGTGGTACGATTTAATGCACCATATAATGTGTTCGGTAACCATTGGTATTGGTCTCAAACAGGCCATTAGTGGAGCTGGAGCTTGGTTGTAAGCGATCACTGCATTCATTCACGTCGGATAGGTTCAGAGTAGGCCAAACATGATGTTCTTTCACCGGACTTTGCTGTGGACTGTGACTTTTCTAGTGTTGGGAATGCACACATTGTCTGTGTGTGCTGTTCAGGAGGGACTTCTCTGCTGTGTAATGAGGGCCTCTTAACATTATACTAATTCAAGTTATTTTCTTAGGCGATAAGCTTTAATGCAGATCTAGAAAGTGCAGACTGTACACAAATTTTAATAAAGGACAGAAAATTACACATGGGTGTTGATGTGGGTGCAATACTACCTGCTCCCCCATGGTAGGATCACCATCCGGTGGCATAATATACTACGCTGCTATGCTGCTCAGTGGCTTGGCAAGATCAATGTATTCATGTAGGATAAAACATTACCATGTGGTGTTCGCATATACTACACTGCTATGCTACTCCTAGTGGCTTAGCAAGAGTGTGTGACAGCACCATCTAGTTTTATAATAATATACTACACTGTTATGCTACTCCTACTGGCTTTAGCAGGATCTATGTATGTAGGATAAATAATATCATTTGGTGGTATAATAATATATTACACTGCTCCGGATTTGTTTAGGCTTGAGGTGATAGAATATGAAATGAGAACAAGACTGATTACCGACCATCTGCTTTTTTGTATGATATATCTAGGAGTCAGACAGCTCTCGGCTGAGGTTTTCTACTCAAATTCACCAGCCTTCTCCCTTGACAGACAGCGAGAAACTCCTCACTACTGTACAATCGGCGCGCACAGCATTGAAAACAGAGCACTGCTTTTTAAATTCCGTAATAATCGTACAATGCTTTTTAACCTTTGGGGGGAAAATGAATAGTAAAAGAAAAAAAAGGCACACACCGTGAATCGTCCAAAAAAAGAGTTACAGCGTATTGCCGCAAGAAAGCAGCTTCATTGGGGATTAATGAGGTGATTATATTGTCCGAATATTTATGGGATACAGACGATCTAATGAGATAATTCAGTTACCGAAGTGGGAGGTTGCAATGTCCTAAAACATAATAGAGGCACGACTGTTGAGATCCACGTTGGTGTGGCATCTGGAAGTGTGGAGTGGTTCGGGGCATTAAAGTTGCGCATGCACAGAAGAGACCAAAGACTTACAGTGTCTTGCAAAAGTATTCGGCCCCCTTGAACTTTTCAACCTTTTGCCACATTTTAGGCTTCAAACATAAATATTAAAAAAAAAAATTTTTTGTGAAGAATCAACACCAAGTGGGACACAATTGTGAAGTGGAACGAAATTTATTAGATATTTTAAACTTTTAAAAAATAAAAAACTGTAAAGTGGGGCGTGCAATATTATTCGGCCCCTTTCAGTGCAGCAAACTCACTCCAGAAGTTCAGTGAGGATCTCTGACTGACTGATCCAATGTTGTCCTAAATGACTGATGATGATGATAAATATAATCCACCTGTGTGTAATCAAGTCTCCATATAAATGCACCTGCTCTGTGATAGTCTGGGGGTTCTGTACAAAAAGATTTCCCAAACTTTAAACATCCTAAGGCTATGTTCACACAGCTGATTTCAGAACTGATTCACGTCGGATTTCCGACGTAAATACGTTCCGAAATTAGTTGCAAATCAGTTTCAAATAAGTGCCACTAAGTGTGGCACGTATTTGGAACTGATTTCCCGACTGATTCACCATCCCCATTCATTATAGTTGGTGAATCCGTCCGGAAATAATTGACATGCACATTGTTTTTGGGGCCGGTTTGCGGCCGCAATTCGCGGCCGCAAACCAGAACGGAAATAAGTGTCGTCTCAACGACGACACGTATTTCCCATTAAAATCAATGTAAAACGGCCAGGTACTTGTTTGTAACTAATTTCGCAACGGATTTGTGGCCGTAAATACGGCTGCAAATCCGTTGCGAAATAAGCCGTGTGAACATGGCCTAAGGCCCGTTCACACGGCTCTCGCGGGCAAAACCTCGTCGGACCTCACCGCAAACTCGCGTCTCCCGTCGCGGGTTTGCGGGTGCGCCGGTGAGCGTGTGTCTCGGTGCTGGGGAGGGGCGTGGTTTGGGGCGTGGCTTTCCCTGAGGGTTTGCCCCCATGTAAATTAATAGCAGGGGGCAAGCCGCGCACCACCCGCGGCGACGCCCGCAGCAGCATCGTGCGGCCGCCGCGCAGAGCACTCCCTGTCAAGAATTGACAGGAGAGTTCTCCACACGCGCAGGTTTGGCCGCAACCAAACCCGCGGCGTGTGAATATTAACCCGGTTTCCTATAGGAAACCATGTTAATAAACTAGGCGCGATTTGGCCACGGGAACCGCGGCCAAATCCGCCGTGTGAACGGGGCCTAAGGAGCCCTGTGCAAGCGATCATATTGAAATGGAAGGAGTATCAGACCACTGCAAATCTACCACGACCCGGCCGTCCCTCTAAACTTTCATCTCAAACAAGGAGAAGACTGATCAGAGATGCAGCCAAGAGGCCCATGATCACTGTGGATGAACTGCAGCGATCTCCAGCTGAGGTGGGAGAGTCTGTCCATAGGACAACAATCAGTCGTACACTGCACAAATCTGCCCTTTATGGAAGAGGCAAGAAGAAGCCATTTCTCAAAGATATCCATAAAAAGTCTGGTGTAAAGTTTGCTACAAGCCGCCTGGGAGACACCAAACATGTGGAAGAAGGTGCTCTGCTCAGAGGAAACCAAAATCAGATCATCACCCTGAATACACCATCCCCACTGTCACACATGGTGGGGGCAGCATCATGGTTTGGGCTTTTCTTCAGCAGGGACAGGGAAGATGGATGGAGCCAAATACAGGACCATTCTGGAAGAAAACCTGTTGGAGTCTGCAAAAGACCTGAGACTGGGACGGAGATTTATCTTCCAACAAGACAATGATCCCAAACATAAAGCAAAATCTACAATGGAAGGTTCCCAAATAAACGTATCCAGGTGTTAGAATGGCCGAGTCACAGTCCAGACCTGAATCCAATGGAGAATCTGTGGAAAGAGCTGAAAACTGCTGTTCACAAACGCTCTCCATCCAACCTCACTGAGCTCCAGCTGTTCACAAACGCTCTCCATCCAACCTCACTGAGCTCCAGCTGTTCACAAACGCTCTCCATCCAACCTCACTGAGCTCCAGCTGTTCACAAACGCTCTCCATCCAACCTCACTGAGCTCCAGCTGTTCACAAACGCTCTCCATCCAACCTCGCTGAGCTCCAGCTGCTCACAAACGCTCTCCATCCAACCTCACTGAGCTCCAGCTGCTCACAAACGCTCTCCATCCAACCTCACTGAGCTCCAGCTGTCCACAAACGCTCTCCATCCAACCTCACTGAGCTCTAGCTGTGGCCAAGGAAGAATGGGCAAGAATATCAGTCTCGATGTGCAAAAATGATAGAGAAATACCCCAAGTGACTTGCAGCTGTAATCACAGCAAAAGGTGGCGCTACAAAGTATTAAGGGGGCCGAATAATTTTGCATGCCCCCCTTTTTCAGTTTTTTATTTTTTTACAAAAGTTTAAAATATCCAATAAATTTCGTTCCACTTCACAATTGTGTCCCATTTGTTTCTTCACAAAAAGTTAAAATTTTATATCTTTGTTTGAAACCTGAAATGTAGCAAAAGGTTGAAAAGTTCAAGGGGGCCAAATAGTTTCGCAAGGCACTGTACGTGCTTAGGAATAGAGGACCTATAGTGCAACGCAAGACATGTCAAGTGACATAACACATAAGATGCATGCATTCAGTGCTGGAATCTAAAATAATTACTCAACAATTGATTCCTAGGGTGGTAGGTTAATACATTTAGTGATCATAAATCTCTAATTTACCTCTCAGTAAAATGATTAACTTTTTGATGTACTGCCCTTAATTACTATACTTCACTTATTTTGTTCACCATAACATATTACTTTCATTCTAGGCTACCTTAAAAACCCACACAACCTAATCTGTAAATTGACCGCTATTCGCTAATCTCTCATTAGGCCCATAATTGCCTGTTAAGTAATAGAATGTATACTGCACCTGTATACATAGAAACAAATTTTTTTTCCCTGCAAGCACAGTTTCGTCAGTGGTATCTGGGCTGATGTAAGTGCCAACGATCAACACTGGGATTATACCACTTGCTGTTTGTCGTCATTTACATAAAGTACCATAGTCTAAGTAATGAGAGTACCTATACATAACACAATATCAGCCATTTACTTTCTGTAAATGACAGCAGGTTCCATAATCTTAGCATTAGTCGATGGCGCTTTATTCACAGATTAGGTAGTGTTGGTATTTTAAGGTAGTTTAGCGTAAAAGTTATATTTTGTGTACAAAATAAGCTCTCTGTCACGTACGCGCTCACCAGCACGTGACCGGGGACACTGTAATGGGGTTAGATTTATCTCACTTGAGCACACCTCTCACTCGGTAGCTAATCAAGCATAAATCGTACCGCAAGACAGTCGCAGTCCCCTGCAAAAATCGCGCTGCCACCCCTTCCGTCCAAAAATCAAAAAAATAAAAAACAATAAAGGGCTCAGCGGAAGGTATTGAGTCCTCACCGATTTCTAAAAAACTCGTAAAAAATGCTCACAGGTCAATCACTGCTCTCTCAGTAGTTACCAAAGGAAAAAATAAAACAATCCTTCAAAGAAATTGGGTTCGTGCAACAACAAATAGTTAACGAATTACTGATACCTTTAATATAAAAATGATTTCAGTGCTTACTAGACAAAATATGATAATAACAATATGACACACATACAATACAGTTTTTAAAATTAAAGGGAGAAAAATGGAAAAATTCACACTTACTTTCAAGTCCCGGGGTGGTAAGGAGAAATTAGACACAGCTCACTTTAGAAAGAAGGACCCCATAGCTATGACACTGTCTACAGGGGGGCTGAGCCATTAATACCCAGCCAGGCTGTCTCATCTTATTGGCTGGAATTATGAAAAGTAGGTGGGTTTACAGAATGTTCTGAGGGGGGCTATGGTATTTTAGTTCCACAAGGGGGCAATCACGGACTGCCTCTCTGGGCAGACAAAGGAAATATCTGTTCCCTTTCTGGCGGGAAAATCTGTGTTTATTTGAAAAGTGGGGAAACTGAGCTTATCAGATCTGCTGTCCCGAGATACAGGAAACAGGCCTGCCATAAATACCTTTTCCTTTAGCCATCAAAGACATTGGGCTGGGGGTTTTATTGGCCAGATGGCCAGAAACTTTCTCTCTCAGGAAAAAGGGGGGAATGCTGCCCCACCATCTGAACTGCAGGATTTAGTGATGAATTATAATACATGGAATTTTCAATACTTTTACATTACACCTCCCCCTTTTGGAGCGAGCGTGGGGGCTGGCTCACCTGCCATCCCCTGAGCCCGCCTCCGTATTCCCCTGGCGCGAGAGACCATCTGCATTACCATGTTCAATGCCCTTTTTATGTTGTACAGTAAAATCATATTGCTGCAGCACCAGGCTCCACCTGAGCAGCTTACCATTGTCGCCAGCCACTCGGTTGAACCAGGTTAGCGGGTTATGGTCGGTGACCACCGTAAAGTTGCGCCCATATAGGTATGGGTTGTAGTTTCTTTAGGGCCCATACGTGGCCAAACATCCTTCTCTATTGTAGCTAGGAGACCTCCCTTGGCAGGAGCTTCCTGCTCAGGTACAGAACTGGGTGCTCCTCCCCCTTTTGGTTCACCTGACTGAGGACCGCACCTAGCTGCCGTCAGTTTGGACCACGAACCTACGGGAGAAGTCCGGAGCTGGAGGACAGGTGAGCTGGCCAAGGCTAGCTTAGTGCGTTAAGGGCCTGCTACATTTGGGGGGTCCAAGAGACAATTTGGGGAAGTTTTTTCTTGGTGAGGTCAGTTAGGGGCTTGGCTAGGGCACTGTAGTTTGGCACAAACTTCCTATAGTAGCCAGCCGTACCTAGAAAGGACATCACCTGTTTTTTAGTTTTGGGAGTGGGCCAGGCTGTAATCGCCTCTGTCTTTTCTGGTCCGGCCTTAGCAGTCCACCCCCACACGTGTCCCAAATAGTGTACCTCGTCCATGGCTATCTGACACTTCCCTGTCTTAATGGTCAGACCTGCAGATTTGAGCCTCTCTAGTACTTGGGACAGATGGGTAAGGTGCTCCTCCCAGGAATTGCTAAATATGGCTATATCGTCCAGATATGCAACAGCAAACCATAAAAATCCCTCAAGCAGTGATTGACCAGGCGCTGAAATGTGGCAGGGGCATTTTTCATACCAAAGGGCATGACTAAAAATTCATACAGCCCAAAGGGGGTTATGAAGGCCGACCTTTCCTGGGCTTCCTTTGTCAGGGGGATCTGCCAATAGCCCCTGCTCAGGTCCATAATGGTGAGGTAGGAGGCACCGGCCAGCTGATCTAACAGCTCATCTATCCTGGGCATGGGATAGGCATCAAAGACTGTGATGCAATTTAACCTCCTGTAATCCACACAGAACCTTGTCGTTCGATCCTTCTTTGGGACAAGAACCACTGGTGAGGCCCAGGCACTCTGGGATTTTTGTATGACCTCAATGCCAACATCTCTTCTATTTGCCCCCTCATGTTGCCTTTCACCTCTGCTGAAACCCGATACGCAGGTTGCCTAATGGGGGAGTGAGTGCCAGTGTCCACATGGTGGATGGCTAACTGAGTTCTCCCCGGCCTACTTGTAAAGGTATCCTGATAGGCCATTAGTACCTGGTGAAGCCCAGACCTCTGCGTGTGGGTTAACTGAGGGTTAAATCTGTGCCGCCTCAAGTGTGTCTGGTGTCCTGGGTTTCGGCCAAGAGATCTACCAGGACATCCTTCTCCCCTCCTCGGGCATATGCACACAGGCAGGACACAGGGCTCCTGGAGTGGTGTGCCTTTAACATATTTACATGGAACACCTTCTGCCGCTTGTCATCCAGGGACACTACATAGTTAACATCATTGAGACGTTTATGCACGTGTAGGGGCCTTCCCATGCAGCCTGTAACTTGTTCTGCAGCATGGGGACCAGTACCCAAACCTCCTGCCCTGATTCATACTATCGTTGACGGGCATTACGATCATACAATAGTTTCTGCTTGGCCTGGGTTTGGGTAAGGTTGTCATGCACAACACTGCTAAGTGCCTGCATCTTGTCCCTGAGTTTTATTACGTACTCCACCACAGAGACTTCTGGGGTCTCCAGCTTACCCTCCCAGGACTCTCTGATCAGATCCAGGGGCCCCCTTACTCTTCTACCGTAAAGGAGTTCAAATGGGGAAAATCCGGTAGAAGCTTGGGGCACCTCCCGATAGGCAAACAGCAGATGGGGTAGATAACGCTCCCAATCTCGGCCTTGGGTCTCCACTAGCATTTGAGCATTTGCTTTAATGTCATTAAAACGCTCACATAACCCATTGGTCTGTGGGTGATAGTGAGTGGCTGTCAGGTGCTGCACCTGCATTTTCTTGCAGAGGCTCTGCATTAGATTGGACATAAACTGAGTCCCCTGGTCAGTTAACATCTCCTGAGGAAACCCAACACGTGAAAATACAGATAACAGGGCGTCAGCAACCTTGTCTGCCCGTATGGAGGACATGGCCACAGCCTCTGGATATCGGGTGGCATAGTCAACCACTGTCAGAATGAAGCGCTTCCCAGAACTGCTGGGGACGGCAAGCGGACCTATGATATCCACCGCCACTCTTTGGAAAGGCTCATCGATGATTGGCAAGGGTATCAGTGGAGCCTTGGAGCATTCCCGCCTTACCTACCCGCTGGCAGGACCATGCATGAACGACAGTAGTTGGCTATGTCAGTCCCCATATTTGGCCAATAAAAATTATGAATGAGCCGAGCCTTGGTTTTGTGTACGCCCAAATGCCCGGCTAAAGGAATCTCATGAGCGACCTTCAATAGTTGTTCCCTGAATGGGTAGGGAACCACCAGTCGCTTCTCAGATTCCCACAGCTGATGTGCGTCAGCCACAGTCTCTGTGTACAGCTTGCCCTGCTCCCAGTACACCCTTTCATTGCTGGACTCAGGGGGAGGATTACCGGCCAGCCCCCTTAGCTTGTCTAAGCTGTGATCTGACAGGAGAGCTGTCTGAAAGCCATAGCTATCAGGTTGCACATCACTTGCAGAGGGGGGGTCAGCAGCAGATGCTGGGCTCTCTGTGCGAGCTTCAGCATGCGACCCCTCCTCGGCAGGAGATGCTGTCTGTGAGGGAGAAGCAGGTACACAGGTCTGAGGCTTACAAACAGTTTGACTGCGAGTTATAGTTTCAACATATAAACTTTACCCAACTTTTATATTAACTTTTAACCCCCAAAGGGGGGGACAGTGCCCGGGGTCACCTACGGGAAGTTCATCCACATAGGGGGGTTCCCCTGATTGTGCACTGGTCCGGTAGGGAAACCCACTTATGGGGGTTGGCCACCCAAAAGGGGGGGGAACAGGGACTTTAATTAATCTCCATCTCCCCCAAATCTGTCCCCAGCAAACCTGGCTGGAATAGGTCTGAGTTTCCCATTTAAACAAAAATATGGCCCAAGCCCAAGTGTAGGGTAAAAGGTAGAAAAAATTAAAAACACTTTTAATGAAAAAAATGGAAATAAAAAAAAAGGTAAAAAAAAAGCCCAAAAAAGAAATAAGTGCAAAAAATTTAACGCCAATTTGACGGTTTAAATCAAACGTTTCCCTTAGTCATAAAAAGGGAAACTTACTGCTCTCACTTCCATTTAAAGGAAACCCCCAAAATCCTGGGCGGAGTAAAAAAATGCTTTTCCACTTTTTAAAAAAATTTTTTAGTAATTTAAAATTAATTTCGGGTTTCTGAAATTCACCCCAAAGGGTGGGTTTTTTAAAATTTTAATACCCAATTTTGCCTTCTCTATTCAATAAGGTTTCTTTTATAAACCCCCCCTTTTTTTTCCCAAAATTGAGACAGACTCCCAAAAAAAAAAATTTAAAAAATTTTAAAAACCCAAATCCCAGATGTATATGAAAAAATGTTTTGAGAAAAATTGGAAAAATGCGAGTATCACAGGGGGAAAACCCCAATAAAATGTTCCCGACTTTTATCTTTTAAATTTTTTTGCAGTGCATCAATTTTTTTTTTAAAATTGCCGGGTGTAAAAATTAAAATACAAAAAATCCCATTTTTTGGTTCGATTTTTAAAAATTTTCCTTTTAATTAAAAAAAGTAGTTTCATCTTAACCTCTTTTCCTTTTTTTGTTTGTATACAAATTTACAGCAGGATTTTTGGGAAAAAAACCACAGCGAAAAAAACCTTCCCTCTAAACCATTTTTTTCCTTTTTTTTGTGATTTGTGGTTTGGGTTCCACAGTTGTGATGTGCTGGAGAAAAATAAAATTTGGCAGAGTGGGAGCCCCCCTAGTAACAAACCCTGAACCCCCTTTTAAGCAAATTTTTTAAAGTTTCATCTTTTTTTCTATAAGAAGGTTTTTGGGATTTTAAATGTTAAAAACCTCACCCCTTTTTTGGTTTTTAAAATTTCAAAACGGACTTTTTTTTAAAATTTTTAAAATTTTTTTGTATATATGAGCATTGTTTACTCCCCCAGGTTTTTGGGTTTTTCCTTTTTTGGGAAAGTGAGAGTCAGAATCCTTTTTTTGACCAAAGGGTTTCGTTTGTTTTAAAACGCTTTCAACTTGGGTTATTGTTGCACTTATTTTTCTTTGGGGTTTTTTTTTCCTTTTGCTTTTTTTCCATTTTTCTTTAAAAAGGTTTATAATTTGCTACCTTCTCCCGGGTTACATTTGGGGCCCTTGGTCCATCATTTTGTTTCTGGAGATTTTTTTTGGGCAGTCGGGAGGATTTTGAGGCACCGCCCCTTTTTAAAAAGGTGGGGCTGAAATACATTTTTGCCCTAAAATCTATTGCTTTACTTTTTTTCGTGCCCCTTTTTTACCCCTTGCTAAAAATGAAAATATTTAATCCCAAATAGGCACAAAAAAAAGGGGAGGGACTGAAAGGGGAAGGGGTTCCAAAAAGGAGTAAATTTTTTTTAAAATCAACCCCTGAAAATTTTGGGGAAGTTTCCGGGACAAAAAAATTTGTGGGTTTCGGGAAAAACTCCAAAAAAAAAAAGGAAGTTAAAATTTGGTGGGATTTGACCCCCTTTAATAATATGTTAAAAAGTCTATGATCCCAAGGGGTTTCCCGTTTTAAAAAAATTTTTCCGAAAAACCCCCCCTTATCCAAACCTTTTCAAGAAAAAAGGGGAATGAATTTTTTAAAACCCTTTTTCGTTGCAATTTATAAAAAAACTTATTTTCTCGTTTGAAAGGAAAAAGCATTACACGATGTACGGAAGTTTTAAATTAAAATGCAAGAAAAAGGGTTAAAAG
>JAODAL010077188.1:0-13358 GCA_025379985.1 Phyllomedusa bahiana | reverse complement strand
CCCCTCCATTTGTAACAAACTTGGGTGGGGGGCAGGGGTAAAAAGTAATGATATTGCTTTTTAAAAACGAAGGGGTTTGGATTTCTAGCCCTCCAGGGAAAAATTTTTTTCCCCCCCTAAAATTCTCCAAATTTGGAGACCAAAAAAATTTATATGTTATCTCTATAATGAAATTTATAACATACGGGGCCCCCTATATCTTTCTCACCCCCCGAATATATGCTTTGTATCACGTATTTTGGGAAAAAGGCTTGGTGTGTGCAAGGAGGGATACTATATAAGGGAGTTTTTGTGTGGTATAGAATAAAATTATAATTCACACTTTATTTTCATATCTTTACTATGTTACAAATTTTAAGAAAAAAAAAAAAAAAAAAACATGTTTGGGGCTTAACCCCCAACCCTGCTTGCAGAATGTTAAAAAGCACTGCTCTAACGCAGCTTATGCAGATGCGGGGTTTTGAATTTTATTTAACATACAGGTGATGACGTCAAAAAGGAGGCGGGGCTTGCATTCAAATCCGAACCCCTTTTTTTTTCCCCAAGTAGCAGCTTAAGGACTGGATCGTGAGGGGGTTAACCTTGGCAAAACCCCCTTAAACACCCCAGAAATTTTCCCCCAGAACTTTGGGCCCCCTAAAGTGGGAGATGAAAAAACCAGAACCATGTTTCATACGATTTTACAGCCAGAGGGGAGTAAACACAGAGGGCCACGCATAATCCCCCCGGGTCGGGCGCCCCTTTCCCCTTTTTCCCGGGGGAAATCTCCCCCTGAATTTATGTGGGGGCCGGGGGGCCCCATAAATACATGTAAAGTCCGCCGCGCCTCCCCAGGTTTTGGGGCGCAGTGCGGTCCGAGGCGCAGTGGGGGGGTGCCCTATATTCGGCCCGGGGGGATGCGTATACTTGGGGGGGAAAAAGTCTAACGCCCTGACCAGGTGTTAGGCAGTGCGGGGGACTGAGGCGCAAGCGGGCTGCGCCTATGATTCCCGCTGGAGGTAGCGATATACGCGGGGAATTTTTCCTGCGCCTGCCTGTGTGTGGGGCACGGTGGGGGGACATGGGGCAGTGCGGGATTAGGCGCCGGCGGGCCGCCCCGAAAAAACAGTTTCCGAGCGAGCAGGGGGAACAGCGAGAAATCATTCCTCATTCGGTGCGGATATGAATCAAAAATCGACTTTAAAAAGGGTTTTCAACATTCTCGGGAAAAAGGCTGAAACCTAAAAAAAAAAAAAATCATAAAACAAAATCACTTTCCAATACCTAATTAAAGAATTAGGAATTGGGGAAATTGGCCGGGGAAATACAGTAATTCAAATTCAAAAAACATTCTGATTGGGGGCAAAAACCCAACCAATCAAAAAGGAGCAACAGTGAACCTTTAAAAACCCAGGGGGAAGTTTAACCAATCAAACCAGGGAGGATATTTTCAAAATACAAAAAAAATGCTAAAAAAAGTGATTGTTAAGCTACCGGGGACTTGCTAGCTCACCAATCAGAATGGGAGCGCAAAAACCCATTCCCTATGGAAATTTAGACCAATCAAACCCACGCGGACAGTTAAAAATACTGTAAAAATGCTGAAAAGGGTGATGGCTGAGTACGGGGCTGGGCTCTCAGCAATCAGAGGGGCTACCTCCCATTATATCTAGGGGGGTGGGGCAATGCAATCTCGGCCCAGCGCCGTGCACTAAAAGTATTAAAAAAAAAAAAATTTTTTTTAAGTGTAAAAAATTATAGATAAAAAACAACCCCTTCTTTAAAAAATAAAGCAGTTAAAAAACCCAAACAACGCGTTTGTCCCGGCCGGGAATTTGCAATAGAGAGAATTCCCGGGGAAATACAGTAATTAAAATTGTTTAAGCATTCTCATTGGCAGCAGAACCCCCAACAGAATAGGACGCAAACCCCCTTATATTAGGAAATTTTGGGGACCAATCAAAAGGGGGGGTTTAAAAAAAAAAACCCAAAAAAAACAAAAGTCCCATTATATCCTTGGAGAAGTTTGGACCAATAAAAATCAAAAGGCGGCGTTAAAAAATTCAGTAAAAAGACAAAAAAGGCTGATGGCTGAGTGCGGGGGCTTGGATACCAGCCATCAAGCGCGACATTTCTCCCATTAAGTCTATGGAAGAGGCGCTCTGAAATTCACGCTCAGCGCCGTCGGCAAAAGTATAAATAAAAAAATCATTTTTTTAAGTGTAAAACTTTATCAAAAAAGAGCCAAACCCTTTTTTTAAAAAATAAAGCAGTTAAAAAAACCCAAAACGCGTTTGTCCCCAGACCGCGCTACATGGGGAATTGCAAAAAGAATCCCCGGGGAAAACAGTAATTCAAATTTTTTAAAGCTTTTTCCTTTGGGTCGGCAAAACCCACCTCAAATAAGCGACAATGCCCCCAATTTCCTATGGAGAGAATTGACCAATCAAATGGGAGCAAATCCCCCCTTATATCCATGGGAAAAATTGACCAATCATATTCAAAGGCGACAGTTCCAAATACAGTAAAAATGCAGAAAAGAGCTGATTGGTTTAAGCGGGGGGGGCTCGTCCCCCTTAGCCAATCAAGCGCGAGCTACTTTCTATGGTTCTATGGGGAAAAGAAATCAAGCGCGCTCTGTGACGGCAAATTAAAAGAGGCCCTTATTTGGGGCCAATGGGAAGGAGCGACGTCCTAAATTTTTTTAAAACAAATCTGAAATCAAAATGACAGGGCCCAAAACAAATTTATAAAACTACAAAGTGGGCCTGATGTGTATATAAAAGAATAATAATATGGGGGTAACGAAAAAAAAATATTAATCAATAAAATCATGTTTTTTTTTTTATTTTTTTTTGCCAAGGACAATAGTAGGGTGCAAAAAAAAAAAAGAAATAAACATGATTTTTTTGATTTAATATTTTTTTTTCGTTCCCCCTATTATTATTCATTTTTATACACACAGGCAACTTCGTAGTTATAATTTTATTCGGCCTGTACTTTTTATTTCAGATTGCATTTGAAAACCCCTTGGGCGCGCTTGCTTCCCCTTGGTCCAAATAACGGCGCTCTTTTAAATTAACAACAAAGAGCGCGCTCGAAAATTTTTTTTCCCCCTAGAATCTATGAGAAAAAAGCTCGCCTTTTGTTGGGTAAGCTGGACAGCCCCCCCCGCTTCAAACCAACAGCTGTTTCTGTATTTTTACTGATTTGGAACTGTCCCCCTTTGAATATGATTGGGGCAATTTTTCTCCCTAGGATAAAATGGGACATTGCGACCTATTTGATTGGTCAATTTCCCCCCATAGGTTAAAAAATGGGGGCATTGTCGCTCCTTTTAAAAGCTGGTTTTTGCCGACCAATAGAAAGCTTAAACAATTTGAATTACGTTTTTCCCCGGGGATTCTCTCTATTGCAATTCCCTTTAGCGCCGGGCTCGGCGACAAACGCGTTGTTCGGGGTTTTTAACTGCTTTATTTGTATAGAAAGGTTGGGTCTTTTTTCTGATAAAATTTTTACACTTAATAAAAATGTTTTTTATTATATTCATGCCGCACGGCGCCGAGCGCCGAGATTTTAGAACGCCCATCTTCCATAGCTAAAGGAGAAGTAGTCCGCTTGAATTTTTGGGGTATCAAGCCACCCGCTAGCCAACAGCCAATTTTCGTGTTTTTTTTTGCAAAAATTTTTTTAATGGGGTTTTTTTAACTTTTTTTACCCCTTTGATTTTTATTTTTGGTCCAAAATTTTCCCTTGGGTATAATGGGTTTTTGTCGCTCCCCATTCTATTGGTGGGGTTCTTCCGACCAATGAGAATAGCTTAAACAATTTGAATTCTGTATTTCCCGCAATTCTCTCTATTGCAATTCCTATGTACGCCGGGGCTCGGGGACAAACGCTTTTTTCGGGTTTTTAACTGTTTATTTGTAAAGAAAGGGGTTTGGCTCTTTTATCTGATAATGTTTTACATTGAATAAAAAATAATTTTTGGATTTTTACTCCATGCCGCACGGCGCTGAGAGCCGAATTGCATTGCGCCCATCTTTCCCCAAGACTAAAAAGGGAGAATAGCTCCGATCTGATTGGTGGGGTAGCCAAACACCCGCTAGCTCAGCCCAAACAGCTCTTTTCGTCTTTTTTACTGTATTTTGATTATCCCCCCCGTGGATTTCTGATTGTCTAAAAATTCTCCATAGACTAGAATGGTCTTTGTCGCTCCTATTCTGATTGGCCACTAGACAAACCCCGCACTCAGCCAATCAGCTTTTTCGTTTTTTACTGATTTTGATTTATCCCCCGTGGTGTTGGTCAACCCCTTTCCCCCTAGGTTTTTTAATGGTTCATGTGCTCCATTTCTGATTGGCCGGGTTTATGCCGACCAATGATTAGTTTCAGAATTTTTAATTACTGTTTTTCCCGGAAATTTTAAACAATTTTCAAAAATTTTTTTAAAAATATTGCGCCTTTCTAGATTTTCCGGAAAAGGGGGTTTTTTTTTTTTTTAAATTTAGGGTTTATTTTTTAAAAGTTCAGTCTTTTTCTGGGGAATGTTTTCCCCCTTTTTATAAAGGCATTTTTTGGGAATATCCCTCCTTTGCAAAAGGGGAAAGGGGCCGAAAATTTCCCCTTTTCCGCGATTTTCTATTTTTCCCTTTCCTGTTCCGGATCCTGCTTCATTTAAACCTTTTCCCCCGGGAAGAATTTTAAGACCAAAAAAAAAACCTGGCCCTTCCGGGTCGGGGGCCCCCGAGCGTTTGCACTGCGCCTCGTTTTTGGCCGACTCCCCATAAAAATTTGCCTGGGAAGTATACAACCCGAGCCGCTTTCCGGCCCCGGGAACGAAACCCCGCGCCCACCCGCGCCCAATTCCCCGGGCCCCCCTTTTCATGCGGGGCCCAACAGCTAAAAAAGTGGCGAACCCCTTCCCCAACACTAAAATCCCCGCGCCCCGACAGCGGGAAATTCGGGTGGGAGACACGGGTTAAATACCCAAAAAAAAAAGGCAAAACCCCGTTCAAAAACATGGTCCCCCAAAGGAGTGGGGCAAGCACCCCAATCACACCCGCAGGGGGAAAATGGCCGGGGGGCGTTTCCTGTCTAGGGGCGTATCCAACGGGTCTTTAATGAAATGTAAAGCCACCCAAAATCAAAATGAGGGGGCGGGGGTTCAAAAGGGGTAAAATTTCAAACCAAAGGGGGCCCCCCGTTCTGTCCAGAAACCACAAAAAAAAAAGACAGTTTTAAGAGAAGTCATATCTGCAAAAAACCCAATTTGCCCAGGAGGAAATGAACCCCAATTACAAAAGTGCTTTTTTTTTAACTGTCCCCTTTAATCTGAGACATGATTTTTTGAAACCCAAATAAAACCCCTTTTTAAAGAAAAATTGGAATTAAAGGAACGGGATAAAAATGTGGGGCGGGAAAAAAACCCAGCTCCATATCAAATTCTCCCACTTCTGCTTTTTCTAGAGAAAAATCCATTTGGGGCCCTAGTTCACTTTTTAGCTAAACCACAAGCCTCAGAATAGGAGGAGCCCCTATTTTATTTTGGAGTTCTTTTTCCCCTTTCAATTTTTGTAGGCACCATTAGGGGTTTTTTCCCGACCCCCGAGGGTTTAAAACTTAAAAAACCCACCCCCCTAAAAAAAAACTCAAAGGGGGAAACTAAAACCCCTTTTAAAAGGGGGTTTTCGCTAAAAAGGATTCCCTTTTTATGTTAAAAGATTTTTGCAAAAAAAAGTCCTTTGCAATATATGCCCAGTAAAAAGTATCCTACTTTTTTGGAGATACCCCCCCCCCCTTCCGAATGGGCAAAACATAAACTCCTCGGTCCCTAAAAGTTTAACGACCGTTTGATCTCCCCCTGATGGGTTTCCCACAGGGTTGTTTTAAAAGTAAAAGACTCCCCCTTTTAATGAAACCCTAGAAAAAAGCCAGTAAACACGCCCCGAATTTTAAAAAAATAAAACCCAAGAAAAAAGGGGAAACGAAGAAAGGGGAAAAACAATGTATTTTGAGACAACCCCTTTTTAAGGGAAAGGTATCCTGGGAAAAAATTTTTAAAAAGAAAAAAAAAGTCAAACCCAAACAGGGTGTTCCCCCTTGAATTTTTTGATTAGGTTTGAAAAAAAATTCCCAAATGTTTTTTTTTCCAAAAAATTCTGCAATTTTAAAGTTGAAAATTTTTAAAATTTGTAAAAAAGAACCCTTGGAAAAAAAAAGCCCCCAAAAAATTTGTTCCCAAAATTTTTTTAAAACCAAGTTCGGAAATCCCAAAGTACAGTTTTGGGGGCGTCCCAAGATTTTGGGGTTCCCAAAAATTGCTTTTGCGAAAAAACCCCAAAGTGCCGGGAAAACATTAAAACCCTTTCCAAAAGTCCCCCCAAATTTTTAAATTCAACATCTGGGGGTGTATTGTGCATCTCTTAGGGGTGAAATTGTGCTTTTTGGGAATGCTAAGGGGGTTCCATACTTCTTTACCCTTGGGGTTTATAAAAATTTGAGGGGGGGGGAAAACGCAGTTTCCCCATTTTTTTTGGGGGAAAATTTTTTTACAGAGTTCGCCTGCAGTTAAACAAAACTTTTTAAAAAAAATAGAAAAATGGGGTTTATACAAATTTGCGATTTTTGTTGTCAAAATTTCCTGTTAGCCCACTTTTTTTTTTTTTCCTTATATGGAGCTGATTAAGGGCTTGTTTTTTACGGGATGAGGTTAGGTCTTTATTGGGGCCAAAATTTTCCAAAAGAGGGCCCCAATTTTTTAAATAAGTAAAAGGGAATAAAAATTAAAAAAACCACTGGTACCATGGACCCCACAAAAAACCTTTTCCATCTGATCTGATATCTGCTCTTTCCCCATTCACAGGATAAAACCAACGCAGAACATCTCCCCCTCAGTCTGCTTGCTTTAAACTTTTGTCAAATTACCCCTTGGAAATGACCCCCGGCAGAACATCTCCCCCCACCCAATTTCAATTCCCTTTAACCCCAAGTTTCCCCCTTTGCTTCCACTCGGGCCCAAATTATCCCTTGGTAAAAACCAAATGAAGAACATCTCACCCTCCAGTTTGCTTGCTTTCACCTGTCTAATTTCCCTTTGGTTTATGAATTATGACTTAAAAAACAACTGTTCCTTCCTGCCCTAAACCCCTGTGTGTGTGTTTTTTTTTAAAGTTTTACCATCAAAAACTTCATTTATTGCCCTATCTCCCCCCCCCCCTTGTTAATTCCCTTCCCAACCCCAAACCCTCTTGTTTGATCCTGGTTTATAAAAATTAAATTTTAAATTTCAGTTAAAAAAAGTCATTTTGGGGGCCCAACTTTTAAAAATCCCCGGCCAATTTTAAAATCTAAAAGGGATGAAATTAAAAACCAGAATTTAAAACCGGGGTTTTAAACAAGGATTGTAAAGGTCCCCTGAAACTTTTCCCTTTTCGTTTCCCCCCAAAACCCCACAGTTTTTCCCATCACTGACCATTGCTTTTCCTTTCCCCCCATCATCTAAAACCCCCAATTTTTCCCCTAAAAATTGATTGATACCCCCATACTCCTCTGCTGGGCAATGAGTCTTCATCTCCCCCGAAATTTACTCTTCATTTGTCGCGCCCCCAACCTTTTTCCCACAAATCAATGCCTTCCTCCCCCAAAAAAACCCAAAAATTGACTTACTGTCAAACTACCCTCCCCCCCTTTTAAAAACCTCCTCTGCTCCTCCTAGCTCCCTGGGGACATACCCCCAAAACCCGGGCCCCCCTCAGAAACTTTCCCACTATTGTATTTTCCAAGCTGCTAAACAAAACCTTTTTCTAACAAACTCCCAAAACCCCTGCAAACTTAAAAAATTTTCCCTTTTGAGCCCCCCATTTCCTTTTTTCTCTCTCGGGAAAAGCTCCCCGGAAATTGCAGGTCTGTTTGCAAAAAAACTCTCCTAATACATGCCCTCTTTTATAAAATAATTTAATCTTTCCCTTTGGGCTGACAAAAACCGGGCTGACCCCACTGACACGTCTCCCCTGCTGTCTCTTCCTTTTGGGTTTTCCCAACAAAAACCCAAAAACCCCTCCCCCTTTTGAAAACAAGAAAGGGGGAGGTTTTTGACCTTCTCCTTCAACACCTTTTTCCCTTTTTCCCCCCCACCCCTCGCTACCTTCCTAAACCTCCCCTCCTTTGGGGTGCACCCCTGCCCCAAATCTACTCCCTCCCCCAATCCCCAAGTGGCGGTAAATTTTCCAAAAGCCAGGCCCTGCCCCCCCGCTTTTTTTGCCACTTCGCCCCTGGCTTCCCCACTTTTTTCCCACGGGAAAACCCCCCACAAATCATAATGGGGTTGCCCCTTTAAAAACCTCCCCATCAAACACCCCCCCCTTCTGCGGGAGAAAATTTTCCTCCATTCCTTTTCCCCCTTTGGCCTTTTTCCCAGTTGGACCTTTTAAAAGAAAACCAAAAAAAAGAGGGAAACACCACTTGACCTCCTCTTCACCGCCTCGGGACCCCCAAATTGACTTCCCCTAACTCTCTACAACCTATTTTCCTAAAAACAACTTGCTCACCTTTCCACCATATCCACCCCCCCCTGTTTCCTCCGGGTTCTCAAAAATCTAGTACACCCCCCCCCGGGAAAACCAAAAAAAACCCCTTAACCCTCCCACCCCCTCTCTGATTTTTTTTTGCACCTCTCTAACCATATCCTCTTTTTGAGGGACCCTGACACACCCCACTATTTTCTCCCAACCAAAACAATTCCTCCACACTCGATTTGGTCCCCCCCTTCCCCACACAAAACAAAACCCCGGGAAAAAGCCCAAAAACCCAACCCTGGTACACAGATTTCCCAAAAAACAGCTGGGCGAAAACTTCCAGAATTGCTGAACCCCCAGATAAGAAAACCTGTCCCCCCGAAAAACTTCCCCATACAAACAATCACTACAAACAAATTTAAAATTCCCGGGACTCCAGAATACCCAAAAAGGATTTTCTTTCCCCCAATTTCATATCCTCTCTGGGCCCCACAACCCCCCGACAAATTTTTCCCCACCTTAAAAGCTTACTCCGTCCCCCAGCAACTCCCCCCCCAAACTCCCCCCCTATCACGAAACGGGTTTCCGGCCCAATCCCTTTTTTAAAAAAAGATCAAACCTCATCCGAAAAAGGGTTCACCCCCACCAACCCCCTTTCGCCCACATCCATGCCTGCACGGGCCCCCCCCGCCACCCCTTTACCTTTACCTTGTACTTCCCCCCCAACCTTTTCTTCTCCCCCTTTTTACTCATACAAAACCCCTCCCCCCTCTACTCTCCAAATCCAACCTCACTAACCCTTTTAAACCTTTATCCCCCGCCATCCCAACCCCAACCCCGACCTTAAATGCTGTTTTTTTCCCCCGCCCTAACCCCCCTTTTCAGTTATTTACTAACCTCTGGTTTCTTCCCCTTCCCCTTAACAGCCACCCTCACTCCGTTTCCCAAAAAAAACCATCTCCTTTACCCCTCCTTGGGGTTTCCCAAATTTTCGCCCCATCTCAAATGCTCCCTTTTTTCCCCCAAACTTTCCCTTTTGGGAGGGATCCCCTCTTCCCCCCCGTCCCCCCCATCTGTCCCCCCCAACTTTCTTCTTTCCCCCTGCAATCTGGTTTCCCGAAAAACCCCCCAAAATCAAAATGAAACCGCCCCAAACCCCAAAGGGCACCAAAGACCTATTTAAAACCCCCAAAGCCTCGCGCACTACTCGATTTCCCTTTCCCCCTTTTTGACCCTTTTCCTCTGCCCTTTGACAACTGTCCCACCCTTTTCCCCCCTGCCCACAAATCCTCTCCTCCCCCCCGGCATCATGGACCTTTCCCGGATCTCCTGTACCTCACTGAGGGGGGAAATTCAGCGTCTCTCCACTCTTCGACCAAACCCCCCCTCTCGACCTTCCTTTTGTTTGGGGTCCCCCAAAGGGGGGGAGTCCTAGGGCCCCCCTTTTCCCTTTTCCCGTCTACATCTTTGGGCCGGGGCAAACTTTATAGCATCAAAACGGCTTTAAAAAAACCCCCCTTGGGAAAGGGTGATGACACCCAAAATCAACCTTTTCCGGCCCCGACATCAACTCTTTCTGTCCCAAGGGTCCCAGATTGTCTTTTCATCCAAATTTTTCCCTTCTTCTCCCTTTCCCTCTCCCTAAAATTTAAAGTTTTAAAAAAAACTGAAATTTCATCATCTTTCCACCGCCCCCCCATCCCTCCACCCCGATCTCTCCCAATTTTCAAATCCCAATTTGGGTTCCCCCACTCTCACCAGGGCCCGCCAATTCCCCCTTTCCTTGGGATAACCCTTACTCCGCCCCTGTCCTTAAACCGCACAACCAAAAACCCCCACCTCTGCCTGCCGCCTTTCCCCCTGAAAAAAATTCACGAATCCCCCAAAATTTCCCCAAAACCCCTTTCACTACAAAAAAGTGGTTTCCCTGCCCTCGTCCCTTTTTTCCCCCCCTAGACTATGCAACATCCTTTTCTGTGGCCCCTCCTGTCCCCGCACTCTTGTCCCCCTTAATCCTCTCAACCCCCTTTCGCCGTCTTTTTTCCACCTCTTCCCCCGCTACTCCCTTTCCCCTCCCCTCTGCCAATAAAACCCTTCCCTGGCTTTTTCCCCTTACCCAGCGAATTCATTCAAATTTTCTAACCATGACCTACAAAGCTCTCCATAACCTCTCCCCTCTAAACATCTCTTTCCCTTTTAAACTCCGAAAAACTCCCTCACGCAATCTCCGCTCCCACAGGACCTTCTTTTCTTCCCAAAGTTTTTTAAAATATCTTTAATGTACAGTGCCCCCGGAAAAAAGATGGGGCCTTTTTAAAAAAAATTAAAAATAATAAAAAATAATAATTGGTACCATTATGACTTTTTGATCATTTTTTATTAAAGTTTTTGTGAGGCGTTTTGAAAATACAGCAACCCTGGTAGTGTTTTTTTTTTTTTTTTTTACAGCGGTCACAGTGTAGTATAAATTAAATGATATCTTTAATCAGCAAGTCGATACGGTTACAGCGATACTCCATTTGTATACTTTTTTGTTTTACTGCTTTTTTACAATAAACTTATTCAAAAAGAAAAACACATTTTTGCATCACCATGGAATGACAACCATAACTTTTTTTATTTTTCAGTGGAGCGGTTTAGTGGCTTTTTTTTCTTGATAAGTTAAGTTCCTCAGGACATCCCTACAATAATTAAATGCCTGCAAGTAATGAAAAAAGGGTACGATGATGTTGGGGAGGATATTCTGATGCTCTACAAATGAATAAAGTTTGCGTATTGAGGGGTTCACCCATTGTTCTAATGACCGTATGCGCCACCGATGTAACTGTTTAAATATACCATGAGGTTTGCCATTGTGGAAGCCTGGATTATAGGCAAAAGAGATGTAATGAATGACTAGGCGATTAATGTTTGATATGCCTTATCTTTTTCCATGCCTGCCAAATTGGCATTAACAAAACATTAGTACGAACCTCAACGGGAATTTGGTTAAAGGGCAGGTGTAGGAAACCACCAAGGACACTCCCGGTAAAAACAAACTGTTTAAGGAGCTACTAGTAACATCTCCGTGTCTTGCGCTCAGTCTGCGATGTAGCATCCTAGCATAGCCAGATTGTAAAATGAACATTCAGGAAGCCTGTTTAGTTAGGGCTGGTGGAGAAGATGTAGTAGGATGTGTCCCTGTTTCCCCCCCATTCCACCAAACAAATATATGGACTAGGGCAGTAATTAGCTTTTCCTCGCTGGGTCTAAGGTATATTGGCAACATTTGAAACAGATATAATAACCATGGAAATTCAAGCATTTTAAGGAGATTAGCCCTCAGCATGAAAGCAAGCAAGGCATGTTCCTATGCTTTCACAGCATGTGTTTAAGCGGATATGTATCTAGTTCTGTTTTCCACATACAGACACGTGGGTGCTCTCGTGAGCAAGATACCCATGTACTGGGGGGAGGAGGTGCACCAACAAATTGAGTAGGACGACACCCATAATGGCCTAGCAGGACCCTTTAAGAGCAAGCCTATTTTTTCCCCTTAATTCATTTTTGACGACACCCCTTAAAAATGGGTTCCTGCTAGTTTTGCCCTTTAAAAATGTTGAGGACTGTGAGATGTAAAACAGGAGGGGATCGATTGAAAATTTAAAAATGGGATCGGTGATAGGGGACGTTCCTGTTTAGTTCCCCTGAAAAGGTCAGTTTTCAGGGATAAGGGGCCATTAATAAACAATGAAGTAGTGCAATTCAAATGTAAATGGTCTAGGAAGTACGTGAAGATGGACCCAAATCCCCCCATGTCAGAGTGGTATTCGGGAAAAACCCAAGACATTTGTAAAAAAGTTTTCTCTGCATCTAAATTAACAGTGAAAAGGTTCGTTTTGGGGTTTTGGGGTATATTGCCCGTCGTTTTAAACTCTAAAAATTTTGGGTGGAATGACGGTCCATGACAATTCCGGACTGAAAAGGGTGGGCAATTGTGGGGGAAACCTGGTGTAATTTTCATTACTTTTGTAAAAACTTAAGGTGATTCATTAGGGGGTATGGGGCGTTTAAAACATGTTAGATGGGGTCTTACTTGTTTTCAACAAAGGATTTTTTTCTTGAGTCAAAAAATGACCCCACCTTTGGAGGGGGCAAAAATTCCAATGAATAGTTTCCAAGGACGGGGATCACATCTGAGTTAAAAAAAGTTTGCAAAAATTCTCCTGAGAATCAACTGGACCGGTGTTTTTTTTTTTTGGAGGATTGGATCCTCAAACCTAGGGGTTTCCTTGAAATCCTAGGAGGGCCACCCCCCCCCAGAAAGGAAGAGACCCCTGGCGCAAAGGATTACGTTTTATAAAAAGTTTGTAGTATAAAACGCCTGCTCGATTTTCTGCTGGATCTCTAAGATTGTGTCCTGATGCCAGGCATAGCATGGCGGAGATTGGGGTCGTGTCTGCAGCAGCTTTTTTTCCTGCTCCTACCCTGTTGGTGGGACCTATTTTGTAGTGCTTGATGTGCCACAAACCAAAAGGCCCCTGCAAAAAGTGTTCAAAAGGCATGAGCCCCCACAAAAAAGTTTTTCCCCTTTTTTTTGGAGAGGGGGAACATGGCCTTTTTTTGGGGCCCCGCAAATTAGAATATATTTTTTTAAATTTTTTATTAATTCTTTTTCGTTTATCCCTATATAGCTTAGTATGAAAACCCCTAGGACAGCAAAGGGGTGTTTTTCATTATGGTGAGCTAAAATTTTAAAAAAATTTTGGCCAATGATTTTTTAAAAAATTTCCCGAAGTCATCCAAAAATATTAAAAAGATTTTTAAAGCTCCATAGCCGGGGGTTAAAAGAAAAAAGACTGATTTATCACTTTAAAACTGTTT
>JAODAL010077187.1:0-13358 GCA_025379985.1 Phyllomedusa bahiana | reverse complement strand
TGTGGTTAGGCTTTCTTCTCCCATTTGCCCCAAAGCACAACCCTTCATGCTACAGTGTTTAACTTAAGGGGGGTAGCCTGGCTTGAAAGAAATGGAGAAGCAACAAAGACATGTCACCCTTTCTCTCCTTCCTTCAATTTACCTTGTTATTCTATTAGGTGTCCATAGAAGATATATGCCCATTGCAAACATATAGCTACGTAATCCAGGAGCACATTACACACCTATGCAGGTCTAGACCTAGGGGTCTAGCTGATAGTATCAGAAATTTAAAAATTCTATTAATTACCTGTCCTGTGATTCCTTTCTTGCTGCCGTCCAGATTATCCGTCACTTTGCATCTTTTGTCTTTGAATCAGCCACCTAGAAATAAAACATAGGTGTGATAATGTGTTCCTGGCATGGAGATCCTAACATCTTAAAGGCATTAGGGTCCTTCTTATGCTCTTTTTTCTCTGCATTGTCATTATAACATTTCTTAAAAATGCGGTCACCTAGTGGTCTCTCGGCACCCTCCTCACCATACCTCTCTTAACACCTTATCCTATTTTTCTGCCTACTCAGACAGCTCATCATCACACAACCAACCTCTTTGTTCCTTTCTAAAATTTTTCAACTTACCCTCATCCAGACTGCCCTCTTTGATCATTCCCACTCTCTTCAGTAATTTCCAACTAATCTGAACTGCCTCCTTCCCTTTTCTCTCCTCTACTATTTAGGGCGACATGTATGATCGGGCTTTACGCCTGTTTTTTGGCGTATACTGCGCCTCCCGGCCCGAATCCCGCTGTCGGATGCAGGGATTTGAATTACTGTATTTCCCGGCAATTCTCTGTATTGCAATTCCCTATGTAGTGCCGGTCTCGGCGACAAACGCGTTGTTCGGGATTTTAACTGCTTTATTTGTAAAGAAGGGTTCGACTCTTTATCTGATAATGTTTTACATTAAATAAAAATTATTTTTTTATTAATACTTCATGCAGCACGGCGCTGAGATTTCAGAGCGCCCATCTCTCCATAGACTATAATGGGAGAAGTACCTCGCGGTCTGATTGGCTGGGATAGCCAAGCCACCGCTAGCTCAGCCAAACAGCTCTTTTCTGTCTTTTTACTATATTTTGAATTATCCCGCCGTGGATTCTGATTGGTCTAAACTTCTCCATAGATAGAATTGGGGTTTTTTCGCTCCTATTCTGATTGGGCAATAATTCCCATAGGTTTAATGGTCTCTGTCGCTCCTATTTTGATTGGGGTGAGCTAACCAAGTCCCCGGTAGCTTAACCAACACTCTTTTCAGCATTTTTAAATGTATTTTGAACTATCCCGCCGTGGATTCTGATTGGTCTAAACTTCCCCATAGGTTTTAAATGGTTTCACTGTCGCTCCTATTCTGATTGGCCGGTTTATGCCGGCCAATCAGAATAGCTTTCTGAATTTGAATTACTGTATTTCCCGGAAAATTTCCAATTCCTAATTCTTGAATTGAATATGGAAAGTGATTTTTGTTTATGTTTTTTTTTATTTTTTAGGTTCAGCTCTTTTCCTGAGAATTTTTGAACGATTTTAAAAAAGGGCGATTTTTGATTCATACTCCGCACCGACATCTGGAATGATTTCTCGCTGTTCCGCCTGTCTCGCATCGGAACTGTTTTTCGGCGCCAGTCCCGCACTGCGCCATGTCCCCTCACTGTGCCCCACACACACTGGCGAGGCGCAGGGAACTTTTGCCCGCAGGTATGAGCGTACCGCCTCGGACGGCGAATCTTAGGCGCAGCGCCGCACTGCGCCTCGGTCCCCGCACTGCGGCCCACACACTGGCCAGGCGCGGCGGACTTTTCCCCGCATGTATGACCGCATACCTCCGGCGCCGAATCATAGGCGCGGGGCCGCATTTGCGCCTCAGCCCCCGCACTGCGCCTAACACACTGGCCAGGCGCGACGGACTTTACATAGGATGTATGAGCGCGCCCCGGCATAAATGAGGCGCAGATTCCGCCGGAAAACTGGCGGAAAGGTGCGCCCCGACCCGGCGAGATTCATACATGTCGCCCTTAGTCTTTCCTTTCAGAGGTTCCTTCCATGTGCCCAAAGAGATATTTAGGACTTGTTCCCACCATAGTTCTGTCCACTAGGTCTTGCTCACAGAGCACTTTAACACCCTAATGGTTCAAAAATTTTGTGGGGGTTTTAAATGTAATTTTGTCATGTGTGTTTCAATAAGCTAAATTTTGTTTATAGAAAATACCAAGCTTTTCCTCCTTATAAGACCATACAGTTATCCTTTTTCCAAAATTAGGCCCCCAAAAAAATACTGTGCAGTTTTGAGGATTCAAGAGCCGCGATTCAAGTGTATATCCGCCAAAAGAACTGAGTTTAAATTCGTCCCCTTTTTTTCATGGCTGTTTCCAATTTGCCGGGGAACGATTTGAACCCCAATAGAGAACTTTGTCTCACCCCCCCAGGACGTCCCGGCATGTGCCCCGCCCCTTTTTTTTTCCTATCTTTATAATATTGTCCGCCCTGTAAAAAAGGGTGTGTTTTAAAAGATTGAATCGGAACAATTTCTTGGCTCTTTTTTTTTGCCCCCGTACTTGAAAACGTTTAAGTCGGAGTGGGAAAGAGATCCTTGTGTTAGACCCTTGAAATTGGCAAAACCCAATGGGACGTGATCCCGAGATACCAGACCCCCCCGACCCCAAAAGACTCGAGGGGAAAACCCCGGCAGATCTTTTTCAACTGCAGCCTCACGGTCCGGTAAATTTGTACATATTTTTGTATTACTGCCGTTGGCCTTTTTTGATTTTTTGTCGGGTTTAGTTTTTTTTTGCCCTTTACCTTTTTGGTTTTTTTTAAATTTTAAAAGTGCTTTTATTAAAAGGTTTTTCTGTCATTTCACGTCCCGCCTTTTTTTATAATTGCTGGTTTTTAAACGGCAAAATATTTGAAAACCCACTATTTTCCCCCTTTTGGTTTTCTTAGCATTTGTTTTTAAATACCCTGGCGTTTGTAAGATAGTGGGGTTTCTTCCTTTTTGGTTTATTTGAAAAAGGGGTTTTTTTAGCACCTCGGGGGTCCAATCAAATTTTTTTTTTCAATGGGGAATTCAAGGTTTTTTGAATCCCCAAATCGTCCTCATAAAAATTTTTTACGGGGAAGCTGAATGGGACTATTGTTTTGGGGGTTAGGGATTTTTTATTTTTTTGATAGAGTTCGAAGGAGAGACTGTGACTCGGGCACAAGTGGGGGCCCCACACCTGTGTAGTTTTTACAAGGGGAACAGGGGAAAAAGGGAAGTTACATCATTTTTCACATGTTTAAAGGGGAAACAAAGTTACCAGCAAAGCTGAGACTGCCGGGAAAAGTTGCTCGAAAAGAAGGGAAGAAGTATGTACCATGCTAAAAAGATGTCAAACTTGTGGGTTTTTTAGGAGGGCGGCCCAGGTCAAAGTGACAAGAAATCATAGAAAGGTCGAGACAATTTGTGTGACAAGAGATGGTTGACAGGGCACGGGCTCATTGGAGTTGAAAGGGGACTGCAGAAAGAAAGTTATGTTGAAGTTGAGGGTACTGGGGGTTCTGAGAGCGCTGAAAAGTTGTCGGTTACAGAAATGCCCCGATAATTGTGATTCTAAGATGGCCGTCGTCCTGCGCCCCCCCCTATAATGGCCCCCGAAAAGGGCCCGGAAGGGTGGACCTGTAAGTATGAAAGAACAAAATCCGGACTGGGGGGAAAACTTGTAGAGTCGGGGCTGCCCGGGAAAACCCCCCAAGGGCGGGCCTGAACCACCATCCCCGGGCCCCTTTTTTCTTCTAGTCCCCCGGGCCATAAACTATCGGGTCCCACCCCCCCCACCCCCAGAGAGTGATCAGGGCACGGCCTCTACTCTTGGCCCCACCCCAGGGAACAGACCCCCCCACCCCCGGGCCGCGTGTTCATCGGTAGGAGAGGAGAGCGCCCCTCAGGGGCCCAAACTCACCCGGGGGGGGCGAAGGTCGCCCCAGATCCCCCCATACGGGTGACGGGACTGGATCTCCGAGGGAGTTCGGGGCTGCCGCCGTGTCGCCCTTAACTTTCGGACGGGTGGCCCCGGAAGGGGAATTTCGCCCCAAATCAAGGTTTCCCCAACCCCTGCTTTGCAGGGGGACTAATATACCACCCCCCAACAAGAAGACAGATATGACAATGGGGAACTTTGGGGAACCCCGGGTGTCCAAAATTTTAAATACCCCCGAATGAAAAGTTCTTTTCCTGTGGGTCATGGAGCATCCTCACCCACAAAGTAGGAGCGATGTAGCCCAGAAAACACAGCTTTAAACCCAACGCGGGAAAATTTTGGCAGCGAACCTTTTTTAGGAAGGCGGGGGGGGCCCGTCCGGTGGAATGTGCCCGATTCATAGAAAAAAAAGGGAATTTTAGAAGGGGCCTCTCAGGGGTTTTACCGGCGGGGGAGTTGCCAGTAAAGTCCTAATACAACCTTTTGGCCCCTTTATGACAGAAAGAAACCCAATAAGAATGTAAGACCTCGATAGCCTTGGAATCTCTTAGCGCTCCAGCGGGAACCCAGATGACATCCTAAACGCTCCATCTCACTACCTCTGGTTTCAGCTGGTATTAGGGAAAACCCCATTCTAGAATGGACAACGTTTTAATGCTATTATGCAAATACACTAAAGGGCCCCATACCCCCGGGGGTCCAGACCCCTCGACATATTCTGTTTTGGGGGTAAGGTCGCTTATAAGTGCCCTCACCGGCCAATTATGCTGGCCCCTTTCCCCTGACTTGAGACCCTTTTCCTTATCGGACACCGCCCTGTAATCTACTTGGAAGGCCCTTCTGCACTCAGGGGGAAAAAATACAGTTACCCCAAAGGCGGAATTGACCTTTTGACCCGGGATCTAAGGGGGGTTTCGTCCCGTGTGCCCTTAACCCTTTTATCTGCGTTTTTGGCCCCTAAGGGAAACCCTGCAACTGCAAGGTGTCTCAAATAAACTACAGTGTTCAAGCAAAGGGTTATTTTCCCTATCATTGTATTGCTCAAGGAATGACATCTACAGAAGACCTTTCCCTTGCCAAACCAAACCTAAGTCCCCGGGAAAAATTAACCCAAACTCCAGTCTTTTTTAGGTCTACACCTATTCATTTAAAACCGGGGCCCAATTTTCGAAGCCCCCCCCAAAACCCCAAAAAACTACCCCAAAACGGAAGCAGCTTTGAGGTTAAGGCATATATCAAAAGCTCCACCCTTTGGGCCCTTTCCAGACACAACCGCGTTTAATCTATTGTTTAGGTCAGGGGGACACGCCTGGATCCTCACTCAAGACCGCTTGGGGAAAAACGCCCCTTGGGGTATATTCAGCACGTCTGGGTCCATTTCTGTACAGGCCCCAATGTTTGAAGGGGTCCCCGCCGCACAGATTTTACTGGAAAGACCGCAGACATCTCCCGGGACATGATGAATTATTCAGGCCCCCCCCCGACCCTTTCTGCAGTCCTACAGCAACCCTTTTGGAAACATATGACTCTCAGCGCCATCTACCCTTTCAGTGCCTTTACTGCTGCCCCCACCCAGCCACTCTTCTTCCCACGCAGGGGGGGATGAGATGATGATGACAAGGAAGGAAAAACATAACCATATTGCCTTAACTACTGGAGAAGAAATCACATCACCACCACAGTGTGACGAAGAAATTCCCCAAGGGATCTCAACCTGTGGACAGAGTTTAAAATATGCTACTGAAGCGAGATTTTTTATACAGGTTTGCAATAACCCAGAAGATGAAACCTCATGGCAGAAGCACTGCCCCCGCAACTTCCCCCCCCACCTAAGTTGCAGAAATACAAGCTCTGGAAGAGGCCTGCAAATTTGGTGAAGGCAAGACTGCGAACAAATTGGACTGACTCCAAATGCCTCGGCAATTTCCCACGACTTTGGGCTAATCTGGGGGAATTGAGGATTCATCACAGCAGCAGGAACCCCCGTGAAGCATGCAGTGCAAATAAGTCCCTACTGTCCCCTTGAAATGCCAAATAAGGTACAGTCCTAAATCGGCTCACGGAAACGAAAAGCAGGGGGAAACCGGGGGAACCATACCGCAGACCAACAGCCCGACAGCGCCCCAGGCGGTGTATCCAAGGGGTGGGTCAAAGCTACTCCCATTAGGCAATCACCAACTCAAAAAGAGGTTTTTCAAGGTCAGGGAAATGACCCCCAAAAACCGGTGAAGCTGAAACCAGGAAAGGGACCATGAACGGTTTGGTTTTAAGAAAAACACCTGGCCCCTGCCAAGGGGGAAAAGCAATGGAAAAGGGAAGGGTACGTGCAGGGAAAAACCATGGAAAAACAATGGATTGTTTTTTCCTCCCTAGGTGAATTACCCTGCTATTGCGGCTGGCCCCCTGGGGCCACTAAAAGAGGAAAGAACCCAAACATTGGCCTATGTGAGAAGCTGTACATGCCCCGGTATCAGCTCCCTGATTGCAGCCACAATCAAGCCTGTTTTAGTCTGTGCCACCTGCAACCCATCCCCTACACTCAAGTTCCCCTGCAGCCTTGCGAACCAGAAAACCCTTCCCAAAAGGATCCAAGTGGACCACTCCAGGCCCAAAAAGTGGAAAATACGAATATGTCTTTGTGGCGTGGGCTTTTTCAGGATGGCCAGAAGCATACCCTGACCAAACTGACCTCCAAAGTAACGGCAAAGAAGTTGTTACTGAAATGTTGTCGATTTGGAATCCCCCAGGTGATCGAGTCAGACCAGGGGTCCAGCATTTCTCTTTCCCGGTTTTTTCCCAGAGTTATGGAACATTTAGGGGTAGTTTGGGCCCCCCACCCGTACCCTCCCCCAAAGCTCTGCGAAGTAGGAAAAAGAAGTACGCTGAAAAAACAAACTCTTGAAAAAGACCCGGATTCCCCCTTACCTTGGACAGAACTTCTCCCCATGTTCTGTACCATATTGACACACTCCCAGGAAAACTGGCCCGACCCCCCCTTTAAATTTGTTTGGGAAACCCCACCAGTTTTGAAAAAGGGGGCGGGTTAAATAGAGTACTGATAAAAAGTTCAATTGTGATTGAATTGTCCAAAAAGTTTTACTAATTTGCAGCTCAAATTTCTGCTTCTCTTCCCAAATCTAAAGTGAAATTGTAACGACTTTAAACCCGGGATCAGTGTATTAAAAAACAAAATCAGAAAAAAATTGCCTAGAAACCCCGATTTTTAAAGGGCCCTTCACAGTGGGTTTTTATCACCCCCCGCGGTCAAAATAGAAGGAAAACCAACCGGTCCACGCCCCTACGTAAAAGGACCCCACCACTAGATGATGCTCTTGTATATCCTTTCGTTTTGTTTGGGGGTTCTGGGGGAAGCAAGAGGGGCACCTATTTTGGGTGGGCCCAAGCCAAACACAGAATGAATCAATTAATTTGGGTCAGAATGGGGACCTACATCGAAAGGGGGTTAGTAAGAGGGAAAGGGAAAAGATTGTTTGATAGAAATGGCTCCCCCGAACCCCAGAAAAAATCCCAACCCCATCCCCCACGGTGTGAGCAGCTCCAAAGGCTAAACTATGTAAATTATAGTTTGATATAGGGAAAGCTTGGTTTTTAGGGGGGGAAAGTGAGGGTTAATGCAAAAAATTGTACATGTGTGTTTCAATAAGCTAAAGTTTGTTTATAAGAAAATACCAACTTTCCTCCCCATAAGACCCTCGATATCCTATATCATTTTGAGGACGATGACTGTGCAAATTTGGGGATTTAAGATGGCCGCGATTCCCCGGTTTTTCCGCCAACGCAAATGTTTTTTGACTACATTCCCCAAAAAGCACTGGCTGTTTACATTGCTGGGAACGACTTTGAACCATAGAGAACTTTGTGCTCAAAACCCCTTCCCATGGATGTCCCCCTGCGATGCCCCACCCCCTTTTTTCTATCGAAAAAAATGTGACCCCCTGAATAAAAAAGTAGTGCATGGATAAAATTTAATGGAAAAAAACGTGTCTGGCTCTTTCTTTCATTGGCCGGCCCATGCACTTAGACACTGATTTGGAGTACCGGAGTGGGAACAGGAGATCCATTGTCGCTTTACGACCTTGACAACATTACCCTATGGTGTCATCACATCTATCTAATTCCACCTCCCTCAGACAAGATCCAAATTTCCAATCCTTCTGATGTAACTAGTTTAAATGAGCTGTTGGGAATTCCTTTTTTGAATTAATCACTATCCTCCACAATAACCACACAATAAAAAACAAAAACAGGAGGATACAAATCGGAATCGCTATGCTGTCAATGTCCATTCTACTCATTCCTGGGGATATTCGTTCTCTTCTGTGACAATTTTTTCAATCTACACAAACAATTTCTATAAATCTGTCCTCTCCTCATACAATCTCTATTTTTCCTACCAGCACATTCGGATATTCCTTAACTGTGATCACTTCACGCTTTCCTGTCCCTTTATCTTCAAAAGTCACTGCCAACACTATTTCACCAGGTTTCATTCAGACCACTCGCCACACAATAAGTTTGTGGTGTATTCAGAATAAAGTCTCTTTCGACATCCTTCTTCCAGGAAGGCTTCTTTACCAGTATTCCACAAACTCAATTGTGTTCCCAATGTACTTTCCTACCGTGAGGATTTCCAACTGGTTATATTTCATTCACACTGTCTACATGGGGTGCCTCATCAGTCAAGGACTTATGATTTGTCCCTCACTTACATACGTGTCATCACTCAATTCATACACTCCCTTTCAGACACCCTCTATGTCTTATATTTCACACACACTCAACATCATGTCTCGCCTCTAACAACAAATGTGTATTCAACCTCAATCACATCTTATCACCTTTTTCAATCAAGGTTCTTGTACAAACTGATGACTACATTCTAATAACCCAACTCACCCAGACCAGGAAATCGGCACAGGGACAGACAGAATTGTAAGGTAAGAAAATGTTTCTTACTTATGCAGTAGTTTATTTTCTCTCCGTCCCAGTGATGACTATCCCTCGCTTTACACCAGAACCAGTCATTGAAAATGTGAGGAGCTCATCAAAGCAAATCCCTATGTCTTAGCAACAGAAAACTAAACTTTTGCTTATGAGACATATAAAAAAGGTAAAACTTAAAGCAAAAGGGTTCAATCACAGGTACCTGTACCTAATGACACACACTAGACTATGATCTTAGGGAGTCACAGGTGACTAGACTATTTCCTACCATTCCAATACCCCAACCAGCACATGAAAGAAGGGTATGGAAAACTGAGATGTAAGATGGGTGGCTAGATTCTCTCATGGTAGAGCTACATTCATTGTCAATCAGTCTGACTCTGTCATGGAAAAACCACTGCAATGCTGGAGATTCACATTCCCAGAGTGATAAAATACTGGCTTTGTATGGTCCAGGAATTAAGAGGAATTGTTTTGGACCATGTCAAGTAACAATTTTGTCAATCCAGGGCAGGAAAGTGCCAGTGACCACAGTGATGTCTTTAAGTCAAAGGCGTAAACAGTGACATCTGAACCAGATCTCCTTGGTTACCACCATGCCACCTAACTCCCAAAAACTCAAGTCTCCAGATCCCTAGCAAAAACAAACAGTGGTAAAAGGGCAGTCGAGATTAACCGCATTCACACCTCTAGTCTCAAGCTTTCTGTGGAGTTAGGCTTTCTTCTCCGCTCTGCCCCAAAGCACACCCTGTCATGTCTACAGTGTTTAACTTAAGGGGGGTAGCCTGGCTTGAAAGAAATGGAGAAGCGGGGGGACGTGACCGGAAGCCGAGGAGCATGGACGCCTAGAAGAGGAGCTCCGAGAAGACGGCCGCTAAATTCCGCTTATGCCCGCTTGCCAAGTGCCCTAAATGGGTAAGAGGAGAGCCTACCTGCTCCAGAAGACACCCAGAAGGCATACCTCTCGCCCGACTGCCGCAACATCGCTGGACGCCTTTCTATCCAGGGCCCAGCAGCCTCCCCCGCTCTCCGCCACGCCATTGCTACGGGGTTTCCCTGAGACCTCAGGAGCTGCGTCTGAAGATCCGGGCAGCCGGCACTCAAGCGCGCACCTCTCTCCCTGCAGACCGGGAACAAGAGCCTATACGGCGGCGCGGAACACACCCGGACGGCCGGACTTGCAGCGGGGCGAACTGAGGAGACGCCAGGTACCTGCATTAACCCCCTGCGCTCCCTCCCAAGCACCAGCTGAGCCTGTGCTTCACCCGCCGCCCGCACAGTCTCCCTGCTCATACGCTGCTATTGCGGCATCGGGGCTGGCGCAGTCACAGCCTCTGGATCCCGCACAGGCTAAGATGCACCCATCGCAGGACTTTCCCACCTCTCCTGGTCCTTGCCATAGTGGGATAAGCGGGACTTCTGGATCTATGGGACAGATATCCCCAGCCCATTCCCACCATGCGGATCCCAGTAGGGGGCTCTTGCCTTGGCAGGGCTCCCCTGTGCATTCCCCTGCTCCGGATGGCTCAGGACTCTCACATTCTCCCCCCTGGGCTGCACTGATTCCGCAGCTCCCAACAAGGGGTGAGTTAAGGAGCATTGTTTTAGAGGTGAGGGAGGCATGTAAAGAGGCATGCAAAGAGGAAATCTCAGCCCTCCGCCATGACATCAAAATTATGTCCTCCAGGGTTGCTACATTAGAGGAGGATCAGGACCATACTCGTCAATACCTTGCTCAAGTACACCCTGCCATGTCAGCACAACTATCTACTGTGAAAGAAATGGCCCGGCACCTGGAGGACCTTGATAACAGAGGTCGCCGAAACAATGTGAGGATCCGGGGCCTCCCAGAGCCCCAGGGGGCCGAGAATATACAGGAGATTCTGGACTCGCTGTTTGCTCAGGTCATGGGCCCAAATTCACCTTCCTCCTTTAAGCTTGATAGAGCTCACAGAGCTCTCCGCCCAAAAGGCTCCTCTCCTCTTCCTAGGGACATCATCTGTTGTCTGCATGACTACTCCCTTAAAGAAGCCATCATGGAAAAGGTTAAGGGGGTTCGGTCACTGGACTTTCGTGGTTCTAAGATCCAAATATTTCAAGACCTCTCCTGGCTCACCTTACAAAAGAGACGTCACCTGAGGCCCCTCCTTGCGATTCTTCAGGAACATCATATTCCCTACCGCTGGAACTTCCCATTTGCCCCCCACGGCCCGTAGGGAGGGTTGCTCAGCCATCCTTAAAAACATACGCAGACCTTGGGGCCTTCTGCGATGTCCTCCAGATCCCCAGCCGAAGATGGAGACGGGGACTGTCGGTTCCTGTCCCTCTCCCCCCCGGGCCTGGCAGATGGTTCCCCCTCGCAAGGGCCCGTCTCCGGGACAATCCTCCATGGGCTTAGGCCCCGGTGTTCCCCACTACATGAAGGCAGTACTGTGGTACTGTCCCCCTGCCCCTCTATTCCCTGGGGGTCCTCCTGTGAGGGTGGGTGTCGGTGATGGGAGACGGCCGGAGATCCCGGTGGACATTCAACAGTCTCAAGACACGAGTTTGGCTCTTACCCAATGCTAAATTTGGCATTTAACTGATGTGTCTATGCCGGTCTGTTCTTCTGGGACACTACATGACCCCGGCTGTTACCTCCTGATTTTTCTGCTGGTTGGGAGATCGGGTTACTGGTCAATATTTTTGGAGGGGGGCGCCCTCGACTGGATTCCCCTTCCTCTTTTCTTTTTGGAGGGTGTGATGTAGAAGTCACTTTATTCCATTCCCCACTGTCAGTTCTCTCCCCCCGCAACCATTCTGTATCTAGACAGAGCACAGTTTCCCCCACCACAGCAAAAGCTCAATTTACACAGTAACGAAGCCCAGTGTAGATGCCTTTCTATAGGAAGTCGCCCCACAGGGGGGGGGGGGGGGGCGCGGCAACCCTTGAAAAGATCTCATGAATCTCATTAGCCCTGAACAAATGCCAGTCCCAGCTTCAAAGACCCCAGCAATCATAACCCAGTCGGGTCGTCTCCGATTTGTCATATCGATTCATAGGCGATCCGCTCATAACTGGTGCGTGGCGGGTTCATATCGCAAAATATGGAGCTCCCCGCACGCACACGCCCATTTCCCGGTTTTCCAGGACGCCAGGGGACGGAGATATCCAGAACCGGGCCTACGGGGGCCCCCAAGATAAGCGTGTTTGATATCCAGGTGTCAGGAAAGCCCAGACGGTTCGGATGGTACCACCGCGCGGTTCTGTGCCAATGCCCTGCCGAGGTTATAGTCCATTTTTGGTTTTGCATCAGAAACTGCATGACCTGAGTGGGAGGGGTGCTGGCCGTCCCAGGGGTGTGTAGGGGGCTGCCCAGTGGGCTGCCCTCGCAGATATTTAACTAGGGCCAGAGGTGGCTCTTCCTGTTTGTCCAGAGGAGGGGGGTGCCTGAGAGCAGGGCTGTGACATCATCACTCAGCAGCCAGGCCACATCTGCCTCCCATGCGGCCGGGCCCCAAGCAAGCAACAACGGTAACTTGATTATTCTAACTGCTTTTGTCTGTACTCCATAACTGTATTTTTCATCTGTCTCCAACCTGTATATTGTTATCCATCGGTGTATATACTATCTGTCTAGTGTGCCCCCCAAGGCTAATTAAATCTATAAACTTTAATCTGAGTTAGTCTGTCATTGATCAACGGCCTCACACGCCTAATACTCGGTCTATGATATATAGTACCCCAAGGCTGGTTTTCGGGCCTTGTTTATAAGATTGGTCACGGGCCGGTCTTATAACTAAACAGAAACTGGTGGCAGCCGTTCGGGTTCTGGACGAGGAGAGTGTGATCTCTCGTCCTCCCTGGTTCTCCTTGTGCCGGTGTGGGCAAGGGTTAACAGCGGACTAGGCTGTTTTTGTCACATATTGGTGGCAGCGGTGGGATCAAGACAATAGTGTGTGTGTGTGTGTGTGTCCCGTACTTCCAAACACTAAGGACTGCCAACAGTGGGTTTTGCTGCTGGGGTCTTAAGATTAACTCAGCACTAGACAAGTCAGAGTGCAAATACAAAGTTTTGGGTGCTTCAGTTGCGGTTTTTTGTGTCAAGTAGCCCAGTGTTGCGTTGCAAGGATGGCTGGGCGCGGCAAGGGCAGAGCTGTAGGCCCGGAGGGAACAGTCGGTGAAGTTAGCCAGGAGGAGCTCGGCCCAGACCAGGCTATGGACCATGAAGGCGAGGGGGGAGTCCAGCTCGGGCTCCTCAAGGATCCAATCGCATATGGTCAGTGGCGCAGTGGGAAGCTCCCAATGGTTTCTCCTGCAAGTGCCTGGCTAAGCTTTTGGGGGGAGACCTCGAGCCTACAAGGCCCTCCTAGCAGTTGCGAACGTTGGGAGCGGATGGGGGATCGCAGGTGAGGTTA
>JAODAL010077186.1:0-13359 GCA_025379985.1 Phyllomedusa bahiana | reverse complement strand
TTATCAGAATCATTAAAATAATCTCCCATTCTGTGCCGACAAGATAATATTCGAGAAATTATTAAAAACACTAAATTTATTTCAAGAGCGGCCCCAACACTAGGAAACTTGCTATCACCCAGCCTTTTCAAAACAGATAAAAAACCACATACTAACTGGCTTACAACCAAAGGTTTTTATCGTTGCGGGAAACAACGATGCACAACGTGCAAGTATGCACAGTGCACGAAGGAATTCTCCTCTACAGTTACAAAAGAAAAGTTTAAAATATCATCATATGCGAACTGTAATACGAAAAATATAGTATATTTAATAACGTGCACGCTATGTCAACTACAATACGTGGGCTGCAGTAGTAAGAATTTAAAAACTCGCATATGCAGACATCTTTCAGACATAAAAAAAACTCCTACCACTAACGTGTCTATGGCCTCAAAACATTTTTATGAGTGCCATGGGGGAGACACCAGCACATTTACTTGTAATGTAATTGAGGTAGTACATAAACCCTTAAGAGGAGGTGATTTACGAAAAAAACTTTTGTCCGTGAAGCATGGTGGATATTCCTCCTTAATACTAGAATTCCATTAGGCTTAAATAAGCGTCATGACATCATGTTTCACTACTAAATCTAGCTACAACAACAGCATTTTTGTATTTGTATTTGCATTTGTATTTATATTGTTATCAAACAAGGTTTTTATTGTTAGTGTTTGTGTATATTTTAAGTAAGTAATAAGGTGCTCAACAGAACACTATATAAAGGAAGTTGTCACAACTGACATCACACCATGAATAAGGGAGACGCCTCCCGAAACGCGTCGGTGAATTGTTTGCTGTGCTGATCATGTCTGGCTGTTTTCATATGGACTTTTAAAGAATTCAATAAAGCTACAAGTTTTTTATACCAATGAAGACTACTACAGTTGCTGGAGTACTTACAGATTTTCCAATTTATCAAAAAATGTTTGGACTCATATGGTCTGACTTGCACCTTCTACACATATTGTATTTTACGGAGTGCTTTTCCCTATTGAAAACCTTTCTGACACAGGTTGGAGGCATCAGTATAGTGGCTGGAAAGACAAGCCTGGCTGCTGCACACAGGTCAGATTGGAGAGGGGAGAGTTTACAGAGAGGGAGACCAATAAGCAGGGAGTTACAGTAGTCAAGACAAAAAAGAATAAGAGCAACAATGAGAGTTTGAGTTGTTTCCACAGTGAGAAAAGGATGGATTCTGGAGATGTTCTTGAGGTGCAGGTGACAGGAGTGGGCAAGGGATTGGATATATGAGGTGAAGGACAGATCCGAATCTAGCATAACCCCAAGACAGCGGGCCTTCTGCCAAGGAGTTATGGTGGTGCCACACAGAGAGAGAGAAATAGTAGGGTAGGGTCGGTTAGTAGATGGTGGGATGACTTAAAGTTCAGTTTTAGTGAGGTTTAGTTTCAGATGAAAAGAGGACATTATGTCAGAGACAGTGGACAGTCTCTAGTTTTTTGTAGCAGGGTAGCAGTGATGTCTCCTGAGGAGGTGTGTAATTGGGTGTCATCAGCATAGAGATGGTACTTGAAGCCAAATCTGCTGATGATTTGTCCAATGGGGGCTGTGTAGATTGAAAAGAGGAGAGGACCAAGAACGGATCCCTGTGGAACCCCAACAGTGAGATGAAGAGGAGAGGAGGTAGAACCCAAAAATGAGACACTAAAGGACCGGTCAGAGAGGTAGGATGAGAACCAAGAGAGAGCAGTGTCCTGGAGGCCAATGGCATTGAGCATGCTGAGGAGAAGGTGGTGATCTACAGTGTCAAATGCTGCAGAGAGATCCAGGAAAAGCAGCAGCGAATAGTTACCTTGAGATTTTGCTGTCAGGAGGTCATATATATGTTATATATATGGACTTGCTTTATCTGGATTAGGTGTCTGCTTCACTTCCTTTTATCTTTAATTTGCATTAAGTTAGGGTAACAATTTTGGAGTTTTTGGAACAAATAATCAATTTCCCTAGAGTTATGGTTTTGACATGTAATGGTCATTGCAGAAGTAATTAATATTAAGTGTTGAGGGACCACAGTACACAAGTGACTTCCTTAAACTGGTGACTGTATAATTAATGACATCTTCCTGGTAAACATACACATTGGCATTCGAAGGGTGGATTGGCAGGACCAATTCTGCCATTGGATGATTGGTCAATTACAAGTCACTGTGCCCCGACCAGGGAATTTAGGTAGAGGACTAAATCAGAAATTTTACCATGGGTGATCAAATGCCTAGTAATAACTGTGAATAAACACATCAAAGGTTCCTTTTGCATTTAGGATTCTCCCTAAATTCAGGACATATTAGTAGTGTTATTGCCTGTAATTCTCGGTTTAGATGACACTGTTGGTAAGACTAGAATAATCTAAATGAAAGCTATGTTCATAGGCGTAACTATAAACATAGCAGTCATAACGATTGATATGGGGCCCAGAGGTTTCAGGGGTCCTACATAGAATAATAATAATAATAATCTTTATTTATATAGCGCCAACATATTCCGCAGCACTTTACAATATAGAGGGTATAATCACAGAAAAACCAGACATTTCATTGTAAAAAAGCTACTGACAAATCAGACACGAGGTGTGAGGGCCCATGCTTGTAAGAGCTTACAATCTATGACGGTGCCTGGGTGAAACAAAGGGTGACAAGTGCTTGGTTTACAATACACCAGCCATGTTACATAAATATGGGGAGGTTTACATAAAAAGTGGATGAACCTGCCATCCCAACCATACATCTATATACAGATAAGTGCCTCTGGGTGCCAAAGTGCAGGAAGTGACGAATGTGTGACAGAATAGAAGCAAGAATATTGTTCCTTTTTTTAGTGAGCAAGTAGTTAGTGGCTTTCTGATCTCCAGCATTACTACATAGGTTCTCTGATGTATGGCAGAATTATTTATACCTTTAATTATTGCAACCGATGCCACTGTTTTAGTTTATGGTCATTTGGTGGTGGGCCCCCTCTCCTTTTGCTATATGACAACTAGTTATGCCCCTGGCTATATTTATTTATAATGTCACGCATCAGCCACTTTAATAAGTACTACAAGTGATCATTATTAATAATTGTTTTGCCATACTAAAAAGGATAAGCTCAACTAAAAAAAAAAAAAACAAAGAATTAAGCATTTCACGTCATAGGAATGATTTCCCTCCTGGGAAAGCCGAGCGATGAGTCACAGCTCATAGCTGTTCCATGGAGAAACAGGGAAAACTTTGATATGTAAATCTGAGCATATGATGAATATGAAAGCACAAATATAATACAAACAAAAGGTCATTATATTGTAAATGTGTTTAACTCTTTAATAAACACCAAAACGTCTTATTACAGTGGCCAACAAAGGGCCCTGCTTTTACATTGCTGTAGAATAAACCCAACATGACTGCTGCTGCCCTGAAATGGGTCTAACCCCTTAACAGTCACATTAAAAATAGAAAGAGCCACCTAAAAATTTCCATTTTGTATTTGGGTTCAAATCTAACTTTATATGTGGAGTAAATATATGTAGGCGGATAGCTCGGTGCTTTAAGTGCCTTTTAACCCCTTAGTGACTAGCCTTAAGAACTAGTTTAAACATTTATGCCTGTTTTCCAGCTGTCTTTTTTCTTCAGCATACCTATATGACACCTTGGGCCACATGTATGAAAACTGTCTAGGTCTATAACTCACTTTGTTGCCCATAGCAACCAATCAGAGCGCCCCTTTCATTTCAGATAGTGCTCTGGAAAATGAGGGATGGTCTGATTGGTTGCTATGGGCAACAAAGTGAGTTTTAGACCTAGACAGTTTTCATACCTGTGGCACCTTGTATTTTATGGGACAAGTTGAAGTTGCTATTGCATCAATCAAACTCATTTTAACCAGGGCCACAACAGCATTATGGTTGCCCTTAAAGGGCTGTCTGCAGCTGTAATACTGTATTACTGTATTAATGTAAATACTCCTTAACATATTATCACAGAACCTGACACACCATAAACACCAATTGGAAGACGCTGAGCAGGCTCTCTTTGTTGAATGTACCTTTTTTCTGGGTTGCCAATCAAGAAGTTCAGATTGTTCCAGCAGAGATGTTATGGTGCGCCACATGTCAGTAAAATGGCAATATGTTCCTTAAGGTTATATAATAGCCAGTCCCTTCTACCTCTTAAGTACCAAGTTCCCTAACTTGGAGAGTGGCTAGGGTGTGGGATAGAGCTGTTAGAGCTGTGCCACTGCCTGTAAGTTGCTGAACAGAGCAGTGTTGAGGTATGCACCAGAGCTTCAAATCCAAGATGGTGCCCACTCCCTGTGCTGATACTGCTGTCTTTGCCAAGCCACAATCCTTAGCTGTGTCTTCCAGGAGAAAGGAGAGAGAGAGTTTTCCTGCACCTGGACCTTGTACATCCCTACTTGCTGTTTTTAAACTCTTACTGGCCCCATAAAATGAGGTGACATGTATTCAATAAAACCATTTTGGGGTACATATAGAGCGACATGCGTGACATTTCGCATTAACACACCAAATTTCATGTGCCTAATAAGAGGCTAGAATGTGCCTGATGTATGAACCCGCTCTACCACGGGTCATAAATCAGGCGCATTCTAGCGCTCGGGTGACAGTTTGGATCAGGTATACCACTTTGAAAGTGGTATACCTGTTCAACTGTAATGCGCCCAGAAATTCCATAGCGAAGCGATAAACATGTAGCTTCGCCCCGCCTCCCGCATGCCTCCGGGATCAGGCGCTATGTAATGCGCCCTGAAGTGGCATGCGGAGATTTAAAAATATATGAACGGGCTGCGCCTGATATCGGGCAGAAAAGATGCCAGATATCTGGCGCAGCCCCGTTCATACATGTCGCCCATAATTTATTAAGTAACCTGTGTTATATTCTTTTACGGTGGATGGAAAATATAGGAATTTCTCCCTTAAGTTTTGAGTTTATTTTTGGATTTTTTTTTAGTGAAAGCATTCTCTAGTGTTCCCTGTGTCAACGTGTACCAGACCCTTTGACTCCAACCACTAACCACATTTGCCCGCTGCCTGCCTTGACCTTTCTGTCTGTCCCCAACTATGAGTTTGCCATACGATTCTGTACCATGCTGCATCCCGGCTGCCACCGCAAGCAAGTCACGTCAGGGGTAGCGACCTGGGTGTCTCCCACCACATGAGTTCAACCTGCTTTGCAGTGGGCTCTGGTGAAAACTGGAAGGCACCTGAGGTTCCGCTCCCTAATGTGGCTGTAACTGCTTGCGGTAGTCTGGAAGATCCACATCTTAACCATCCTAACAGTTAGATTGGCCATGGATTCCACAAGGGTGTCCCTGTCAGACATCCAGGATGTCATGATGGCAGTCATAAGACAGAGTAAACAAATTGACCAACTGGCCGCTATGATGTAGCAGCTTGCAGCCCGACTACCTGCTGCTCCATTTTCTCCACTAGCTGCGGCAGGTCCAGTGCCTATTGCTCCAGTGACATTTCTTAGCCCAAGTTACATCTGTCTCTGCCACCAAGGTTAAACAGGAACCTGCAAGCATGCAGGAGGTTCATCAGACAGAGCACAACACACCTGGTGTTGATGGTGTTTATCGTCAGTCTTCTGTCGGGTGACGACTTGCCCTTGGTCATAGCTCTTTGGGATCAGGGAAACCCAATGACAGCCAACATTTAAGTCATTCTCGAGTTGTTCCACAATGAGTTTGATTAGCCAGCACGTGGACCTTCCGCGCAGCTTCTCTGCTCCACCTACGTCAAGGTGATTCCACAGTTGGGCAATATGCAGTACAATTTTGCATTCTCTCCTCTGAGCTTACATGGAACAATGAGGCCCTCGTAACCACATTCAGGCAGAGCCTCACGGGAAGGATAAAAGATGAGCTGGCCGGTCATTACCTCTCTTCAACGCTGGATGAGCTTATCGGTCTGGCTCAAAAAGAATGGTCCTGTCGCTGCCACTGAACACCTGTATGCCTCTGTGACTGATTGTCAGAAGATGGTATGGTCAGATGAGACAAAAATCTAGCTCTTTGGCATTAACTCAACTCACTGGGTTTGGAGGAAGAGAAATGCTGCCTATGACCCAAAGAACACCGTCACCACTGTCAAGCATGGAGGTGAAAACATTGTTTTGGGGGTGTTGCTCTGATAAGGGCACAGGACTACTTCACTGCACTGCATCAGTGAGAGAATGGATGGAGCCATGTACTGTAAAATCCTGAGTGACAACCTCCTTCCCTCCGCCAGGACATTAAAATGGGTCGTGACTGGGTCTTCCAGCACCTTAAGGTAATGAAGTGGCCTAGCCAGTCTCCAGATTCTAATCCCATAGAAAACTTATAGAGGGAGTTGAAGCTCTGAGTTGCCAAGCGACAGCCTCTAAATCTTAATGATTTAGAGATGACCTGCAAAGAGGAGTGGACCAAAATTCCTCCTGACATGTGAACAAACCTCATCATCAACTACAAAAAACATCCGACTGCTTTGCATTCCAACAAGGGATTTTCTCATTCCATTAAAAGGTCTTCAGAATAAGGGGACAGTGAAAATAATCAACTTTGCAATTGGATGTCATTTGTAAAGCTGTCTTGTTTTCACTGTCTTCCTAATCTTCGTTTTCTGTAAACACTGTTCCCCAGTGCCGGTTGGATTCCACCTCCTTTCATTTCATTGGCTGCTCGCTCTATTAATTTACATTCTGACTGTCCCACGGTTGTATTCATGGGAGCATGCATTCCTGCCTCTCTCACTCAGAATAAGGGGCCGACTGCTTCTACAATCAGAAAACAGCAGAATTGTGCTTGGTGCCTAATGCTGCTGTGTGTAAGCATAGAAAGGAGTCAGATCTGTGCTGCTCTAGATGAGTTCATAGAAGACGGTATACAACTGTAACAAACCCCCAGCTGTGAAGAGGACAGATCTGTGCTGTTTTGAATGTGTTCATCAAGGATTATCTGTACTGGATCCAACTGTAACAAACCTCCAGCTGTGCGAGGAGGACAAATCTGTGCTCTGGAGGTGTTCATAGAGGACTGTCTAGACTGGATACAACTGTAACAAACCCTCAGATTTGAGAAGACAGATCTGTACTACTTTGGAGGTGTTCATTGAGGACTGTCTGTATAGGATACAACTGTAACAAACCCCCAGATGTAAGAGGACTGATCTGTGCTCTGGAGGAGTTCATAGAAGACTGGATACAACTGTAACAAACCCTCAGCTGTGAGAGGACAGATCTGTGCTCTGGAGGAGTTCTTAGAAGACTGGATCCAACTGTAACAAACCCCCAGCTGTGAGAGGACAGATCTCTGCTGTTTTAAATGTGTTCATTGAGGTCTATCTGTACTGGATCCAACTGTAACAAACCTCCAGCTGTGAGAGGGGAAGAGATCAGTGCTCTATGTTCATAGAAGACTGTCTAGTCTGAATGCTGGCCTGTGGTATGTAAACAAACAGCTCTTACAAAATAAGACTGCATAGGGAGAGGAACGACACAGTGACATGTGGACTAAGAGAGAGGAGGGTGGGAGGAGCAGGGATGTGCTATCCCCTCCCACTGATCTCAAACAAACACACTGACTCTGGAGTGAGCACGAACAGTGAAGGGGGGGATGATGTCATCCTCCTTCAGTTAAGAAACCCCCAGCTGGGAGGGGAAGAAACGCCCCTGGATTTGAGGAACTGAGAACATGAAACTACAAGAAAACCGCCGAACTAATGAAACGATAAATACCCTTTAAGTTTTGTTTGTCAGATGGATCAAATACTTATTTCTCACTGCAAAATGCAAATAAATGTACTGTATATAATTTATACAATGTGATTTTCTGGGTTTTATTTTTGGTATTCTGTCTCTCAAGTTAAAATTAACCTACCCTTAAAATTATAGACTGTTCATGTCTTCGTCAGAGAGCAAACTTACACAATCAGCAAGGGATCAAAAAATTATTTCCTTCACGCTATACTTCAGGTGACATCTATGAACTCACCTACACTATTGTTTAGGCTGTTTACACTGTTCTATAAATGTATGAACAAACATACAGCTAAACTTGGTGCAGTGTGCTCCTGGCATGACCCATTTTACGGTAGTACATCTAGAATGCACCAAAATTTGTTACGAAAATGCCATACAACATGTTTGACGCCTAGCACTTTCATTCATACTGTCATATTATAAACTCCTCTATACCTATTTAGAACTGATGTGTAGGCTGCAAGTTACATAGATGTCGCCCTATGCATTTTCGCTATTTTGATGCTTGAAAATGGCTCTAGGTGAGAGCTGAAGTGTTGCCCTGCAAACATGTGGAACTCTACACTTTTTTATATTGCATTTAAGGCAGCGCTACAATTTATTTCGTTTTTTAAAATATTAAAACAGGACTGTGAGCCAAGGTTTATATATCGTTGGCATCTAACGTAGTTATTTGCTTTTTGGACCTGCTGCTCCCCCCCCCCTTTTTTTTACTACTTAATTGAAGGGATATCACCCCAATAGAGGAGGGTTTACTTGCTAAATAGGGAAGTATAACGACCTACTATATGGCGACACAAATGAAGACTACAACTGGGACACTAAAGGAGGTCCTATAAGTGTCTAGGGGCACTTTTACTGTTTGGTGATATTATTACTAGTTTTCAAATTATTAACATTTGGGGCAGTATGGATGTTGAGTTTATGTAGAGAAGGAGAAAAGTTGGAAGGGTGCTGAAAAAGTGAGGCACCTCAGATATTTATTGTGTCTGTTTTTACAAATCCAACAGCAAAAAGTAGAGAACCCATCAAAAGTCGGTACACAGTCAACATTTATTAAGCTTGAATTACAATATGTTTGAGACTCCACATACATACCATATAAAAAAAAAAAAAAACAACTAAAAACACCATGAATGATCAAGACATATACTGGCCAATTGACAAAAAAGATCAAATCCCAGCTGCACCCAATGTTACAATGAGAAACTGGAAGTAAATATTGCCACTACTTTAATATAATATGTACATGTCTAGCACAATAGATTGTGCAACAGTGAAGTGATACATACACAGACCCTCTATATTGTACAAAACAAAGATAGCTCATGGCAAATGTACTCACTGGATAATAATATAGTGCAGGCAAATGCAAAGCCAGTAACCAAAAACTGGGATTCTAAGAAAACATACCATGAATAATACCACCTATAAGCGGCCATATGGAGTGGTATGAAGAGCCACAATGTGTGTATGCATATATAACTATTGTGATGCCTGACTTGAATTATGACTCCATCTTGTACCGTCTTGGGGGTCACACTAAGCTCTCGGGAGTAGCATCCTTTTGTCAGGTGGTTGTGGCACACAGGTCACTCCAAAACCAAGCTTCTCTTTCTGGCCTCAGCCTATTTTATTCAGGCACAGGTTTACAGCAATCCACATCACATAGACAAATCATAAACACAAGAGCGCGGCCGTCTGGCCACTAAATACATGTTAACGACTCTGTCTATCAGTGGTCTGGACCTATTGTTCAGCCCCACAAAACAGTGACTTGCTAGTCTCCAAATGGTTCAGGCTCCCTCAAGTCTAAAGCCTCTCCTGCGCTCTATTGCTGCTCCAATGCCAGGTAGCAACCACACCCTCTGTATTCCTGTAGCACAAGGCTTTTATGGACATGGTAAAACTTGAACCTGAAACGTGGGAATGACCTTCCACCCATCACTATAGCCATACTAGGTACAAGTGTCAGAAACTTACTGTTAAAGATCCCACAATCACTAGTTTACCCCACAGCCGAACAGCTGCCCATTCGACGGACACAACATTCCGCAGGTGGCTTTGGTGTAGTCTTTTGGCCCGAAATAAATGTGGCCGAAAACAAGGGTAGCAGTTCTGTTATAGACAATTTTAAAAAATATTAAATAATATTATACTATTTTGTTTAATAGTATTTTAAATTCTAATTGCCATAATATATTATTATATATAAATTTAAAATTAATTTTAAAATATTTAATTATTATATAAATTATGTATATATATATATATATATTTTATATATATATATATATATATATATATATATATATATATATACATACGTAAATAAAATGGTGTTATCAGGTAACTATATGACTTTTATTTTAGTGCCATACTATTATATATATACAACATTATATCTTTGTTATCTTTAAAATATGTAAAATACAGTTTTTGGGTAAGGAGGGACATATATATTTATATACAATAGAAATGCCAGTGTTTTGGCACTGGTCTGATAGAGGAGGTTGTGCATGATTGGCTATACTTAGGCATTGTTAGAGGTGTAACCAAACAAAAAATATGTTGCAATGTGCTCAACCATCTGAGTTCCTTACTCGTTATGCTATATATTGAGAAGTATGGAATGACTTCACAGTTGCTGGATCTATGCCTTCTCCACTCATATTATTTGAAGGGTCAAATCAAGCATCACATGTGGTCTACATACTCCCCTCAGTGAAAATACTCAATTTTAAGGTCTCTTATGTCATGATCATGCCTGACAGAGCCTCAGCTTTGGGCTCTGGTCACCGGCTGCGGCCGTTGCGATGGAAGCCCTGGTTTCTTACATGATGCTTGGAATTGTATTCACTAGTGTGAACTGTGTTCTCCTCGCTGCTTGCTTGATTGATTTCTGGCCAACGCCCGGCCAGGAATCCTCCAGCACTCTTTGAGTTAATGGTTTTCTCCTTTTGATGGACAAACCCCTTTTGTCCTATCTGGTATTGGTGTTTTTTCCACCTATGGCCTCATTCTGCCTTCTTTGGTTCCCTATTTAAAGATTAATTTCACTTCCATCTTTGCCTGCTATAGAGGTCGTTTTGCATATTGCTAGCGTTTCCTTTCTGTAATCCTTTCTGGTATCTGACCCTGCTGTGCTACTGACTTTTCTCTCTCTCAGTGATTTTGTACTGCTGCGCCCGACCGGTATTGACCTGGCTAGTCTGTATTGTGTTCTGTCTTTGTCTGTCTGTGTCTTGTGTCTGCACTTAATTAGTGTAGCTCCTAGTCTTCTGGTTGGGGCCGACCTATTAAGGAGTCGGGCACCCCAAAAGGCAGGGACAGTGGTTGGGAGCAGTATCAGGGCCTCACTCTGTTCGTGTCTCTTCGTGTGCCCCTGACTGGTCCCTGACATCTTACTTGTTCCCTCCTTCCAAAGTTATGGTGCAGAGTCAAACCCTAGGGACACATTGATGATAGCACCTCCTCCTATAGGATTTACAGCCAGAAAACACTGGAGCATTTACTATTGCTGTCTTAATTTGTAAACTTTGATGGGCTGTCAAAGTGCTCCAAATTTATCACAGTATCAAGCTGTTTGATAAATTTTGCATATCTTTAGACTTGTCGAGCTTTTTTAGATAACTATTAACTAGCTTACTTTGCACCAAAATTCTGCAGCAATTTTGTTGGCGCAGACTGTAACATTATTGCTCATGCCCTTTTACCCCTAAACCCATTCCCACCGAGTTAGGTCATGTCCCCCTTTCAGATCAGTTGCAGAAACCATCTAAAGCACACAATAAATGTGTCTGGGACATAATGTGCCAATAATGCACCATTTTGTAGCACGTTTTACAACACTATGTTCACAAGACGTATTTGTGAGGGGAACTTCATGCGTAATTATGCCAAAATACGCCCTGTAAATATGTTAAAATAATTTAAGAAGTATAGCATGACAATCACTGTTGTCGTTCAGACGATGGTGATTTTACAATTATATTATAAGAAGCTGATCGAGCAGCCTCGCATTGAAAGCACTTTCAACAGCGCTAATAAAGGTGTATTGAAGCATGTACCTGTGCACGCCGCAATATGCCATCTGAACAAACCTTTAATGTGCCTCACTGTTTCACAAACAAAACTGTGGCTCCTCAAATTACTGAATGCAAGTTTAAGGCCTCGTTCACACGGCTTATTTGGGCACGGATTGGCGCCGTACTCTGCGCCGGATTTGCGCTTCAGTACGGCGCCAATCCGTCCCTGTCATTACGGTAATCCACTGTTCTCATAGAGAACAGTGGATTCCGTCGCTCCTTCCCACTCGGCGGATTCGCCGAGCGGGGAGAAACTGACATGCACATTATTTACGGCGCGTACGCGCCGTAAACAATGCATTGTCTATGGGGCCGGGAGCGGCACCCCCGCCGCGCTCCGGCCCCGCCCCCGGCCCGCCCCGTATTAACGGCGGATTTGTGAGCTCAATACGGCTCACAAATCCGTCGGGAATAAGCCGTGTGAACACGGCCTAAGGGCACCAGTATACAATTTGAGCGTCTGTAGTTTTTGGCTACAATTTGCATCTGTCCATCACATCAAGCTTTGACTTTTGCTCACGACTACTTCTGTCTGCAGCTGTGTAGCCAGTCTTTGCCTACTCAGAGGCAATCATCAAAAAAATAGACCTCGACATACCTAACAACATAACTTGTTACAACCATATCTACCATAATTCTATATGTTTAAAAGGGTCTTACAAGATTTTCAGAAAATCCTCTGCGACTTTGTTACCATAAAATAATTAATTTGTACTCATTGTACATGTGAGCAAAGACCACTGAAGCCAGTGATTGGCTCACAGTCATGTGCGCAGTAAAAGTGATGTCACTGCTGGTGGACCCGGGGTTAACGCTGAAGCGCTGTCCAGCAGTGCTGCAGTGACAGTAAGGGGAGGCTGAATACAGGGTCATTTTTATTTTATTTTTTTAATTCAGTTCTAGGCAGTAGAGGTATTCTAAAATACTCAGAAAATCCCATTCATACTTATAGAAGACAATTTATATTTTAATGCACAAAGCTTGAATCGGTGAAATGAAAGATTGATTACAATTTTAAAAAATGAAAGAATTAACATGCAGCAGTCAGTCCATAACTACATCAATACAATAGAACTAGCATAATTGAGTTTGAAAAGATCTGTTAATGACTGGCTCTTGCTGTGCATTTATACATATTAATACTGTTCCCAACTTTATTGTGACTTTATGAGTCCTTCAGGGATTTGCGTGGTTTGCATTATGTTTTGTCTTCATGGTTTTAATACTCAACTTTCTGTTAATTGTCATACCTTGCATGAAACTCTTAACTAAGTTATGATTAATTCTGAAAGTAATTAATGATTTTATGCTCAGGAAGGATGCTATGAATCTTTCACTCTCCAGTCTGACTTTACCTCCTGTGAGTATCTCTCTCTGAGGAAGAGTAGAAGTATGAAGAGAGAAGTAAATTATTTTACTACACTTTCTTATCAAACTATATTTAATATAAAAACTTGAAACTAAAAAAACGTGTAAAA
>JAODAL010077185.1:0-13359 GCA_025379985.1 Phyllomedusa bahiana | reverse complement strand
GAGAATGCCCCCTATCCCTAGAGAGGGGGGGGGCTCACGAAAATGCCCTATCACTGGGAGCGGGGGTGACATCACTGAGAATGCCCCACTAGAGGCGGCGGTGCATCATGGGAATCCCTTTCCTATCATAGAGAGCGGGCGGTACACCCTGAGAATGCCTCCTATACTAGAGAGCGGCGGTTGACATCACTGAGAAATGCCTCCATCATAGAGAGCCGGCCCGGTGCATCCTGAAAAATGCTCCTAAAAATGAGAGCGGCGGTGACATCAGAAAGCCCCATCACAGAGAGCGGGTGCATCACTGAGAATGCCTCCTATCCTAGGAGCGGGGGGGGGGCATCATGAAAGCCTCCTTTCACTAGGGAGCGGGGTGAATCATGAGAATCCCTCCTATCATGGAAAAGGCGGGGGGGGACATCATGGAATCCCTTTCCAAATCATAGAGGGGGGGCGGGGGACATCTTGAGAAATGCCCCCCCATCATAGAAGCGGGGGACATCCCTGAAAAAGCCTCCTTCATAGAGAGCGGCGGGTGACACCTGAGAATGCCCCTATCACTAGAGAGCGGGGGGGACATATTTGAAGGGGCCTCCACCCTTTTAGAGGCGGAGGCCCTTACTGAGAATGCCCCCTATCATAAGAGGGGGGGTGACTCACTGAGAATGCCATATACTAGAGAGCGGGGTACATCACTGGGGAATCCCCTCCTTATCAAGGACGGCGGGGTTTGAATTCACTGGAATGCCTCCCTATCACTAAAGCGGGGTTTTCATCATGAAAATGCCTCTATCACTAGAGAGCGGGGGGCTTAAAATAAGGAGGGGGGTGACTCACTGAAAATCCCCTCCATCACTAGAGGGGCCCTGACATCAATGAAAATCCCTTATAAAAGAGAGCGGGGTGCATCTGGAATGCCTCCTATCACTAAGAGCGGGGGGGGGAACATAAAAGGGGAATGTTTTCTCAGGGGCGGCGGTGATCACTGAGAATGCCTCCATCCTAGGAGAGCGGGGTTTCACTGAGAATGCCTTTTTATCACTAGGAGCGGCGGGGACATCACTGAGAATGCTCCATCATAGAGGCGGCGGTGACATAATGAGGAATGTCCTATCACAAAAGAGGCGGGCGGTGACTCACTGAATCCTCCTATCCTAGAGGCGGGGTGAATCACGGAGAAGCCTCCTATCATTAGGGCGGCTGGTGAATCATGAGAATCCCTTTACTAGAGAGCGGCCCCGGGTGACATCACTGAAAATGCCTCCTTCACTGGAGCGGCGGTGACATCACGGGGGGAATGCCCCCTTCACTAGAGAGCGGCGGGGCCCTCACGAGAAGCCTCTTCAAAGAGAGGGGCCCTGACATCCTAAGGAAACCCCCCCAATTTAGAGAGGGGCGGGGGAATCACGAGAATCCCTCCAATCACTAGAGAGCGGGCGGTGACATCACTGAGAAGGGGCTCCTATCATAGGGGAGCGGGGGGACATCACTGAGAATGCCTCCTATCACTAGAGAGCGGGGGGTACTCATGGAATTTATCATAGAGAGCGGTGAATCATGGAATGCCTCCTATCCTGAGAGGGCTGGGGTGACATATGAGAAGCCTCCTATCACTAGAGAGGGGCCCGGTGCATCATGAGAATGCCCCCTAATAGAGAGGGGTGACATCACGAAAATGCCCCCTATCACTAGGAGCGGGGGACATCACTAAAGAATGCCTCCAAATCACTAGAGAGCGGCGGTAATCATGGAATGCCCCCTATCACTGAGAGCGGAGGTGACACCCCTTGAGAATCCCCTCCTTTATCAAGAGACGGGGTGACATCCTGAAAGACCTATCACTAGAGAGCGGGGGTGACATAAAGAGAAGCCTCTATACTAGAGAGCGGGGCCCCCTGAGAATGCCCCCTATCATAGGGGCGGCAGGAACTTCACTGAAAATGCCTCCTATCAAGAGGGGGGCAGGGGGACTCACGAGAATGCTCCTATCATAGAGAGGGGTTGGGGGGGACTCACTGAGAATGCCCATCACTAGAGAGCGGCGGGGGGAATCCTGAGGAATGCCTTTTCACTAGGGGAGCGGGGGGTGACATCAATGAAAAGGGCTCCTTTAGAGAGGCTTTAAAAAAATTTTAATAAACTGACACACTGAGAAGGCCTCCTTTTCACTAGAGGGGGGCGTGACTACTGAGAATCCCTCATCATTGGGCGGAGGTGAATCCCCTGAGAAATGCCTCCTATCATTAGGGCGGGGGACATCATGGAATGCCCTTCACTAAGAGCGGCGGGGGGGACATCACTGAGAATGCCCCCTTCCTAAGAGCGGGCGTGACTCACTGAGAATGCCTCCTATCATAGAGAGGGGCCGGTACATCACTGAGAATGCCCACATCCCAGAGGGGGGGGGGACATCAGAGAATGCTTACCCTAGGAGCGGCGGTGAAATCTGAGAATGCCCCCTATCACTGAGAGCGGCGTGACATACTGAGAATCCTCTATCATAGGAGGGGCGGGGAACACTGAGAATGCCCCCTTAAACTAGAGCGGCGGGCCCGAGGGCCCCCGGGGGGGGGACATCATGAATCCCTCCATCACTAGGAGGGCCGGTGACATCACTGAGAATGCCTCTATCAAGGAGCGGCAGGTGACATCACTGGAAGGGCCCCCTACTAGGAGCGGCTGACTCACTGAGAATGCCTCCTACCCTAGAGAGCGGGGGTGACATCACTGAGAATGTTTCTATCACTAGAGAGCGGGGGTGAACTTGAGAACCCTCCTATCATAGAGAGGGCGGTGACATCCTGAAAATGCCTCCTATCACTGGGCGGGGGTCTCCTGGAATGCCTCCTATACTAGAGAGGGGGGCATTGGGTTGCCCCATCGGGCGGGGGGTGCATCATGGAATGCCTCCTATCCCCAGAGAGCGGCTTGAATCACTGGAATGCCCCCTATCATTGAGCGGGGGTGAATCATGAGAAGGGCCCTCATACTAGAGAGCGGGGGGGTTAATCATGGATGCCCCCCATCTAGAGAGGGGGGGGGTTAACACTGGGAATATGCCCCTACCCAAATGAGAGGGGTAATCATGGAGATGCCCCTTAAAAGAGAGGGAGGTACTTGAGAAGCCCTCCCTATATGGAGCGGCGTGACATCCATGAGAAGCCTCCTATCACGAGAGGGGGGTGACATCATGAGAATGCCCCCTTTATACTGGGGAGCGGCGTGGACTCAGAGAATGCCTCTATCACTAGAGAGGGGGGGCGGGACATCATGAGAATGCCTCCTATCACTAGGAGCGGGTGACATCACTGAGAATGCCTCCTATCACAGAGAGGGGGGGTGACTCATGAGAATGCCCTATCCTAGAGGCGGGGGTGAATTCACTGAGAATGCCCCCCTTCCCCTAAGAGGGCGGTGACTCTGGAATGCCTTATACTAGAGCCGGCGGGGAATCAGGGAAAATGCCTCTATCATAGGAGCGGCGGTGACATCACTGAGAATCCCTTTCTATCATGAGGGGGGTGAATCACTGAGAATGCCTCCTATCACTGGGAGAGCGGGGTGCATCACTGAAAAAGGTCTCCTATCATAGGGGCCCGGGGGACATCACTGAGAAGCCCCCATCACTAGAAAACGGGATGAACATCTGAGAAGCCTCCATCACTAAGGCGGCGGGGGTTCCTGAAAAATGCCTCCTTCACTAGAGGCGGGGGTGAATCACTGAGAATGCCTCCTATCACTTTGGGCAGCGTGACATCACTGAAAAATCCCTGCTATCACTAGAGAGCGGCAGTGACATCACGGGAAAATCCCTCCTATCACTAGAGGCGATGTGCTCACTGAGGATGCCTCCTATATAAGGCAGCGTGAATCACTGTTTATTTTTAATTTATTATATTTATATATATATATATTTTATAATTTTTATAAAAATTTCTGCTATTTTATAAAGTATTTGAAGCAGGGAGCGGGGATTTGTGCAGTTGATATGGGGGAGATTGTCACCTATTCTACATGACAGGGGCACTTGAGACTGTCACAATCCTGATTTTCTATGGTTGGGGGGGAGCAGGTGGTCCACCGCTGCCCAGGGCCGAACTAAACCCAAGCTGGATATAGATGAGGGGTCGGAGAGCAGGAGCGGAGCCTATCAAAGTCCATGTGGATAGTCTCAGCTGTTGGTGCTGGTAACATGAGCTGAACGAGCCAGCTGCAGCAACAAGAAGCACTTACCAGCGTGCCAGCTCAGCGGCCGCCAAGCCCGGGTCTCGGGCACATGTCTGCGCAGAGCTGAGCACGCGCTGCAATGGTTCAGGGTCCCCCTAACCCCAATATAAACATAACTGTGCACTGAGGCTGAGAACTATCATCATTCGCACGGGGCTGTGATGTCCTCAGCCATGAGTTTCCTGAACCATCCCTGACACAGACTCCTCCAGAGAGAAGCGGTCACACCCTCCGTCCACCAGACACAGCGGGCATCTGTCTTGTTTATCACAGTCTGTTAAATGGGTTTTACCACAAAGGCATTTCTTGCCTGGTTTGTTCTGCTTCAGCTTTCAGTGTGTTCAAAAGGAGGTGTGTATGATTTGTTTGTACTGCAGATCATGTGACCCAGCAGGCTTGACATCACCATGCCTTTCACCACACTGTGAGCACTCTCGGCAAACAAAGGCTTGTTTATGTAAAGAGCTGTAAGTGGCTACAATGTTACTATACTGAGTGGTTAGCGTTTCTGCCTTTCGCCATAGGGGTCCTAGATTTAAATCCCTGCAGAGATCAAATGTGTGGATTATTTACTCTCAATGCACATAGCTGATTGAGGTTTCTTTTTTCTTTTTATTTATTTGCACTGTTTGACTAATTGCTACAGAGTGCAGAGGATGGGCGTATAATAGCATCTGAGGTTGAACACTCGTTCAGCAGTGAGTGTGTGTGATTACTAAGGAGTACAGAGGATTGGAGTAGAATGACAGCACCTGGGGTTGTACACTCGCTCAGCAGTGAGTGTGTGTGATTATAAGTAGTACAGAGGACGGGAGTAGAATGACAGCACCTGGGGTTGAACACTTGGTCATCAGTGATTATGTGTGATTACTAAGAAGTAGAGAGGACAGGAGTAGAATGTTAGCACCCGGGGTTGAACACTCGCTCATCAGTGAGTGTGTGTGATTACTATGGAGTATGGAGGACAGGAGTAGAATGACAGCACCTGGGGTTGAATACTCGCTCAGCAGTGTGTGTGTGATTACTAAGGAGTATGGAGGACAGGAGTAGAATGACAGCACCTGGAGTTGAACGCTCGCTCAGCGGTGAGTGTGTGTGATCACTAAGGAGTATGGAGGACAGGAGTAGAATGACGCCCCTGGGTTAAACCTTGCTCGAGTGAGTGTTGTGTTTAAGGGTAGGAGGACGGAGTAGAATGACAGCACCCTGGGGTTGAACGTTCAGCAGTGAGTGTGTGTTTACTAAGGAGTAGGGGACGGGTGAATGACGCCCCTGGGTTAAAATTTGCTCGGTGAGGTGTGTGATTACAAGGAGTAGGGAGGACGGGTAGAATACAGCCCTGGAGTTGAACCGCTCGCGGTGAGTTGTGTGTTTTATAAGGAGTACGGGGAAGGGGTAGAATGACGCACCGGGGTTGAACACCGTCGTAGTGAGTGTTGTGTTTATAAGGGTCGAGGGGGGGAGTAGAAGCAGCCCCTGGGGTTGAAAATGCTCAGCGTGAGTGTGTGTGATTACTAAGGGACAGGGAAGGGGGAAAAATGACAGCACCTGGGTTGAAACTCGCTCGCAGTGAGTGGTGTGTTTCAAGGAGTAAGAGGCGGGAGTAAAATGACGCATGGAGTTGAACGCTGCTCAGCGGTGAGGGTTGATCCAAAGGGGTATGGAGGACGGGATTTGAATGACAGCACCGGGGGGTTGAAACTCATCAGAAGTGGTGTAGGATTACTGGGATTTACTATTGGCCGTTACACGGTTTATTTCAGAACGTATTTACAACGGATTGCCGATCGTAAATAGTTTGAAATCGGGTGAAATTCGTTGAAATAAGCTTCACTAATGTGGCACGTATTTGTATTGATTTCCCGACGGATTCACATCTCAATCATTGTAGGTGGTAAATTCCGCCGGAAATAATTGACATGTAATTGTTTTTCCGTCGGATTGCCGTCGTCAATCCCGCGGCGGCAATCCGGAGGGAACTACGCGTCGTGTGAACGACGACCCGTTTTTCTATTGAAATAATAGAAAATAGGCTGTGACTTTTTGGACGGATTTGGAGGATTGCCGATCGTTAATCCGCGGCAAATCGGGCAAAATTTAAGGTGTGAACGAGGCCTAACACTGACACAAGAGCAGGAGATCTAATTTACAGAGCTGAGAGCTTCAGAGCTCAAAACAGGTGATTATTCTCCCTTGTTTGTTACAGATAACACACTCTGTTCTAAAGCTGCCGGCATCCTGTGTGGCGACCTGTGGTGACGTCACTCCCTGCTAAATAAGCAAAGCAGGTACCTGTCCCTACCTGCTGAAAGCTAACCTTTGCAGTGAGACAACCCCTTTAAGAGGGTCCCACTTCTACATAAGAAAACAGCTGCAGATAACATGTTCCGGGCCATAAAGCAAATTTTACAATGGGCCCCAGGAACTGCCTCTCACAATGCTCCATGTATATCAGTGTTTTAGAGCCGTCACCTTTTTTGTCTTTTTTGGGACCCATTTACCCTGTAAAAAAACTCCCTGGCACAGAAATCCAGCTGCTTCTGCAAGCGACAAACACATCGTAAATACTTGTCCCGGATCCGTCTGTTGTCCGGACACATTATCGCCTTCACTCCCAATCAGCAGCGATTTGATTATGAGCTCGAAATGTTGGTAACAAATATCTTCCCTCTAAATGGGCTCAGTCCCGGCTCGAGGGAAAAGCAGGGGCAATCGATAATTTTTTTAAAATTTAACGATCAATTTCCCCGGTCCTGAAGGAAATATTGAGTTTTATTTGATACCGTGCCGAACGCAGCCCCGACCATTAACCCGGCCGGGCTGGGGGAGGAACGGGGGGGGCCCGGGGGGGGCCACAGACTCCTTACACCGAAAATATTTTTATGGCCCTAATGAAACTCGTTAAAAAGTGACATCGAGTCAGGGTTCTCGTTTCGGTCGCACAAACTCACACAAGCCAGTCGTAACAGGGAAGTAATGTGAATACAATGTATCTGCAGGAGCGAGCTGTCATGGCTGCCGCGGGCACCGCTGCCCCTGCGGCCATTTCCCTGCCTGCCAGGGCCGCGGCGCGGGCATTGCGGTCCCCCCGCGGCCACCCTCGTCCCCCCCCGCCGGTTTTGCTTACCGGGCCCCCCTCCCGGTGAACGGGCGCTCCTGTCTTTTTCCCGGCCGTCGTGCGCATGCGCCCCCCCCTAGCGCCCCGGGGCCCCCGGGACGGGGGGTTTTTTTAAAAAATTTAAAGGGCCAGTGCCCCCGGAAATTTTGGTTTATTGCCGGGCGGGTCCTATATAATGTATCCCCCCCGGCCCCTGTTGCCGGATTGTTGGGGTGTTTGTGAGAGTTTGGAGTGCCCCTTGGGTGTCCGATTGTTTTAACCTTTTGTCCCCGTCCGTTCCGCTACGTTCCTGCCTTGCCTGTTTGCCCCCTGCCCTGACCGTCTGCCTCCTTTCGGGACCACGAACTCCTGCCCCCTCCCCTTTGACCTTTGCCCTTTCCTGACTACGCCTCGGTTTAAAGGACTCTGTCCCAACGCGGGTCCCCCGGCCGCCACCGCAAGAAACACGTCAGGGGTAAGGGCCCTGGTAGTCACGCCGCAGCAAGCCCCACCCCGGCTTTGGGGGGGGCTCTGGTAAAAAACCGGGGGCTACTTTTAGACCCCGGTTTCCCTGGCGGCTTAGAATCCTTTCGCTTGGGGGGTGGCCCGGGTTGGTTTCCACCGCCCCCGTCACAGAAAATTGGCCCTGGTTTCCCGCAGGGTCCCCCTCCCCAAAACCCCCGGGACGTTACGACGGGCCGTCCCCCCAGCGGGACCCAAAGCGTATCAAACAAGCTGCTCGCCATGATGCAAAACCTTGCGGTCGCCTGCCTCCCCTGGGGGCCCGCTCCGTCCCCGCAAAAGTTGTTTCCTGCCCCCTCACCCCTCCTGCTTTGGAACCGGGACCTTTTTTTTTGGCATCTGCCCTCCCCCTGCTGCTATGATGGAGCCCCCAAAGAAGTCCCAGGGGTTTTTCTTTCAGTCAGTGTTCATACACATCGGGGATGCTGGGACATAAATTTTCCCCAAAAGAGGGGGTAAAGTGCCTTCATTTTTAAAGCCCCCCAAAAAGGGGGGAAGTTTGGGGCCTGGGCCAACCCCGCTGTGGGGACCGGGGGAAAAACCCGCAAAATTTTTAAAATTGAAAACCCTTTCCCTCCAGGGGTTCCGGACTGTTTTGAAAAAACCCGGTGGGCCCCTTTCCTCGCTCCCCGCAGCATTGCTCCGCCTCCTTTCAGGGGGGGACCCCAAATTGTGGGAAAATACTTGTCCCAATTTCCGGGCCCCCCTTAGCCCTGGGAACAAAGCCAAAAACAACGAGGTCGGGGTGGCTATTTTTGGGCCCAAGGGCCCTTTGGGGACGTTTTAAAAGGGACGAGCTCGCGGGTCGCGACCTGCCTCCCCTCCTTGGACAAAATTGATTGGGTTAGCCACCGGTTTTCGATATCCGTTTCGCCGGGAGGCAACGGGAAGCCCCGCCTCCCAAGGGGCCAAAGCCCAAACCCGTCCACGCCGGTTCCTCGTTTTGCCCCCTGTTTTCCCAAACCCGCCCTCCCTTCCTCCCCCAAAGGGTTCTTGAGGACAAACCCATGCAGGGGGGAAAAGGGGCCACCTGCCCCAAAGGAGGAACGCTCGCAAAAAACTCTTCAGGCATTTGGGTGCTTCTACCGGGGGGTTCCCGGTTTCACTTCTTTGGAAAACTGTCCGGGGGCCCCCGGGGAAAACTCCCGCCCTAGGGCTCGTAGGAGAGGCAACCCTGGGTGTCAGTGGGGCCCTCCCCTCGGCCTTTTTTTCAGGTTCTTTGGGGGAACCTCGGGGGACAGCACCTTCCAAAACCCACCGCCTTCCTGGTTTGGGGGTTTCCCCCCTCGAAAATTTATTACCCCATGAAACTGGTGTCTCGGGCCCGGTTTCCAGGGGCCCCCCTGCAAAAAACCCCTTGTTGGGGCCCCCGGGTCGAGGGGCAAATGCCTCAAGGATGAAATTTGGTTCTGCACGGGCCCCCCTCATTTTTTCGGGTTTGGGGCGTTACATCAGGAATTATAAAGGGTTTTTCGTACTGCCTGTTTCCTCTTCTGAGTTTCCCCTGGGCCTCCCCGGGTTTGCAAGAGCATGCCCCGCCCCTGAATTGGAACACAGGCGAGTTCTTCGTTGGGGTCCGGCCTGTAACTTACGATGCCTTCGGGCAGTCCCCCCCCGCCTTAGATTGCCGTTCCCAAAACCTTTTAGGGAAGTCTTTTCCCGGGGTTTTTCCTGTCCTTACCGGGGATTTTTGCTGATTTTTTTTTCCCGGGAAAAAACAGGCCGAATTTTTCCCTCCGCCCGGGCCCCTTCGATTCCCTATTAGATCTCCCAGTCTGGGACAAACCCCCCCTGAGGCAGGTTTCCACCGTTTTCCCGTTTCCCGGAGACAAAGGCTAGGGACCGACTAACCCAAAGGGAGAACCAAAGGAAAAAGGGGCTTATACGCGGTCTTCATCTCCGGGCGGGGCCGGATTCTTCTTCGTCGGGGAAAAAAGGGTTGGGACCCTTTGGCCCCTGTTTCGTTTACCGGGGCCTGAAAAAAAAATAACAGTCAAGAATCGGTCCCCCCCTTCCCTTTTTGATCTCCGAGCTTTTTGACCCCCTTTCGGGGCGCAAAAATTCTTTTTTTAAATTGGATCTGGGGAGCCTCCCAATTGATTCGCTTTCAAAGGGGGGACGAGGGGGGAAAACACCCCTTTTAACACCCGTGATGGCCTTTTTGGATCTCGCCCATGCCTTTTTGGTCTCTGTAACGCCCCGGCTTTTTTTCCAAAACTTTGTGAGAGATCTTCCGGGGCCTTTTTTTTACGTTTGTGTTATTGTCTTTTTTTGGAAGACATTTTTCATCTATTCTCCAGACCTGGGGGGACCCCCCGTCAACCGTCCGCCCGGTGCTTTAGGTCTTTCCCGGGGGTCAAAAAAAATTTATGCCAAGCTGGAGAAGTGTTTTCTTTTTAACGACCTCACTGCCCTTTTTTTGGGTAAAATCGTTTTCCCATAAGGGGGTACAGATTTGGGGCCCCACCCAAACTCTCGGCCCGTCCCGCAATGGGCCCCGGGCCGGGGGGGGGGCCTTTGGGCCATTTAGCGTTTTGTAGGGCCCTTTGCGAAATATTATGGCAATTTATTCCTCAGTTTTTTATCTCCCGGTTTTCACCCTTGGGGTTTCCCTCAAACCCAAAAAGGGTGCCGGCCCCAAATCCCGGCCCCGGGGTCAAGAGGGCCCTTCAAACGTCTGAAAGGGCCCCATTCGTTCTGGCCCCCTGTTCTCTCTCGTCCGGGGGCCCTCAGGGGGCCCGTTTGTCTTAGAAAGTCGGCCTCCCTTTTTTTGGTTTGGGGCGGCGCCGTTTTTTCTTTTGAAGGGCCCCCTCGGGGAAGTTGCGAACTTGTGGGTTTTTTCTCCAAGGGGCCTTCACCCCGCTGAGCGCAAATATCCCTTGGGGAACCCGGGAAAATCTTGCTTAAAAAAATTTGGCCCCAGAAAAATGGCGTAAAAAGCTGGAAGGGGCTCTCCAAAACCCCTCGAAATATACACGGATCAAAAAGAAAACCTTTTTCTATCTGCAATCTGCCCCGCGCTTGAAACCGCGGGAAAACCCGGGGGGGTGGGTTTTCTTCGCTCCCTTTTTAAAAAAAATTTTTTTTTTTTCCTTTTTAAAAACCCCAAAATTCCGACCCGGGTGAAAAAAAAAGTTTTTAGGGAGACGCCTTTTCTCCCGATCCTCTGATACGGTGGGGTTGGACCGCCCCTACAGAAAATTATTCCCCGGAAAGGCTTCTTGCTGCTGCTCCTGTGAACCTTCAAAGGAAACCCCCGGGGGGGGCCCCACGTCCGTCCTTTCTTTGCGGTCAGAATCCTTAAATGGGGAATTCGCTCCCCAAAATGCGGGCCCATCCTGGGATTCAACAAAATCCGACCAAATCATCTCCAGAAAAACTGGTGGGGCCCCCTCTCATGCCCAAAACGTTCGGGCTTTGTCTCTGCCCTGTGCCTTTTTGCCCGTAAAAGGGCCCCTCGCCCCAGACCCGCGGGTCTACTTCTGCCTTTCCTGTGCCTAGAAAAAAACCCTGGACCCATATTGCTATGGACTTTGCAAAGGCCCGCCCGGGCCCCATCCCGGGGAAAAAAAAGGTCCTTTGGGGGGTGGTTGACAGGTTTCCCAAATGGGGTCATTTTTTGGGCCCTTTCCCGGGTTACCCCCCCTCAACCCCCGCTAGCCCCGCTCTTTTCCACCATATCTTTCGGTTTTCAGGGCCCCTGCAAATCCCCCTTTTGATAGGGGGGGGTCCCGTTTGTGTCTAAGTTCTGGCGGGGTTTTGTGTACTCAGTTACGGGGGTCCAGCTGGACTTTTCGTCTTCTACCACCCCCAACCAAGGGCAGGTGGGAGGGTCCCAACCAAATTTTGGCGCTTTTCCGGGACATTTTGTGTTTTTGCCCGGCAAGGGAAAATTTTTTTTTGGGCTGACCCTTTTCCCCTGGGCGGAAATTTTCCCTTTCAATTCCCCAGAAACGGAGCTGCTAAAAACCGGGCCCCCTTTTTTATTGTGTTTGGGTTACATGCCCCCCCCCTCTCCCCCTTTCCGTTTTTGGGTCCCCGTTCCGCCGTGGATTTCCCAATTTCGAGACATCAAGTTTAAACTCTGGCAGGTCATCGTCAGGCCCTGGGTTAGGCTTCCTTGTAATAAAAATTTAGGGGCCCATAGGGGACCGGGAGACCTTTCCCCCTGTATTTAAGCCTGGTTTATAGGGTTTGGGGTATTTGGGCCCGATCATTCGTTTTAAGGTTCCCCCGCTACAAGTTGGGGGCCCCAAATTTTTTGGGCCCCTTTTGTTTGGGACTTTTTTTCAGTTAACCCCGGGGTCCCACAAGCTCCGCTTGCCCCCCCACCTGCGTGTCCCGAACGCCTTCCATGTCTCTCTCCTTAAAACCTGTGGGCTGAAACGCTTTCCCGTGGGCTGTCTCGCCCTTTCCTGTGGGCCGGGAAACGGATGACATCTTTGAGGTTTAAGGGGGTGCTGGCACAGAAGACCCGTGAGGGGGAAGCGGTTCTTTCTCACGACTGGAAGGGGTTCGGGGGGCCAAAAGGAGCGGGTTTGTGGGGGCCGGAAGGCAATCTGTCAACCCGATCCCCCTGGCTAGGGTTAAAAAAAAGAGGGGGAGGGCCTAAGGGGGGGGGGGGGACTGTTTATGGCGGCCGGGGCACCGCTGGGCCCCTTTCGGGCCCTTTCCCGCCTGGCCCGGGGCCGCGGCGCGGGCATTCCCGGGGCAAACCCCGGCCAACCCTCGTCCCCACGGGCCCGGGTTGTACCTGGGCCCCCCCTCCGGGTGAACGGCGTCCTGTCTGTCCCGGCCTTTGGGGCGCATGCGCGCCCCCTAGCGGGGCGCGCGACGGCTGGTTTTTAAAATTTTTGGGGGAGTGTCCCCGGGAATTGGCTTAAATTTCGGGCGTGGTCCCATATTTTAAAGTTCCCCCCCCGGGGGACCTGTTGCCAGATTGTTGGTTGGGGCTTAGTGAGAGTTTGGGGTGTCCCTTTTGTCCGTATTGCTTAACCGTTTTACCCGTCCGTTCCGCTACGTTTCCCGACCCTTGGGCCCGTTTTTGGGGGCCCCCTGCCCTGGGGCCGTCTGCCCGTTTGACAGAACCTTTTGCCGCCTGCCCTGACCTTCTGCCTGTTCCTGGGCACGCCTCTGGATTACGAAACTGTAACCCGCAGTACCCCGGCCCCCACCGCAAAACAAAATCACGGGGGGGTAAAGGGCCTGGTGCCCAGCCGCAGCAAGTCCATCCCGCTTTGCGGCGGGCTCTTTGGGGAAAAACCGGGGGGGGTACTTAGACTCCGTTTCCCCGGCGGGGCTTAACTACCATCGTTGCGGTGGTTCCCGGGGAGTCCCCGAAACAAAAACAAAGAGCGTACACTTATGTATCAGAGAAGTGGTTACAATGTTTTACAGCTGAAACTTTCACTTCCCAGGTTCGGTTTGTTTTGGACAAAGAAGTAAAAAATCTAAATATTACACAAAATGTATTTTGCCGAACCCTCATGACCCAAATTAAAATTCCCCGTGCATCA